>PVIR01007439.1:0-60946 GCA_004026965.1 Petromus typicus | reverse complement strand
TTTTCTGGATGTAGGCCTTCAGTGCTATGAATTTTCCTCGTAGAACTGCTTTCATTGTGTCCCATAAATTTCTATATGTTGTACTGGGGTTATCGTTTAGTTGTAAGAACTGCTCAATTTCTTCTCTAATTTCTTCTATGACCCATTGGTTGGTCAGCAGAATGTTGTTCAGTTTCTATGTGTTTGTGAAGATCCTGGGATTTCTTTTGCTATTCAGCTCCAATTTCAGGGCACTATGGTCTAACAGTATACCTGGGATAACTTCAATCCCTTTACATTTGCTTAAACCTGTTCTATGAATGAGCACATGGTCTATTTTGGAGAATGATCCATGAGCAGCTGAGAAGAATGTATATTCTGACTTTGTGGGGTGAAATACTCTGTAGGCATCTATTAAGTCCATTTGCTGAAGAGTCTGGTTGAGCTCAAGGATTTCCTTAGTGACTTTTTGTCCAGTCTATCTGTCTCTTTGTGACAGTGGGGTACTGAGGTCTCCTACTATTAATGTATTGGATTTTATCTGGTTTTTTAAGTCCATTAATGTTTGTTTTATATAGTTGGGTGCATTAGAATTTGGAACATTGCACTATTGAATTCTTAAAACAATTCCTAGACATTCTCCTAAAAATTGCTGTGCTCAATTTTAGAATTATAAGTGAAATAAATAGGGCACAGATAGGTACATATCACATATTTTCTCTGGTATGAGAAAATAAAGATGTAAATGAGTCCTAGAATTGTATGTTATATATTGTGAAATAGAAAATGCTCAATGTAAAATAGGGTGAAGGGGGAAAAATGTTGAGATTATAACAAAAAAGTAAGGAAACAAGTTTTATGTATATGGGGTGTGGTAGGGTTGGTAGGGTTATGGGAAAAATGAGAATTAAGTTGGGTCTTATACTGGTACAAATCCCCAATATGGAGTGCAATCATGATGCATATATGTAATGTACCAATAAAGATTAAAAAATTAAAAAATAAAAAAATTCTGTAAATTGGTAGTTCTCAAGTCAAAGCAATTTTGGTTAAGTCTGAAGATACTTTTGGTTGTTACGTTGAGAGCAGGTGCTATTGCCATGTGGTGCTCAGAGATCAGGAATGCTGCCAGCCATCCCATGATTTACAGGACAATCATAACTACAAAGAATCATCTAGCCTAAAATACCAGCAGTGCTAAGAGGAAAAAAACCTTCCTTAAAGTAGCAAAATACCATGAGTCATATTTTTATCTGGCACTTTGGGTGTCACTACTGTGCTGTTCAATGGCTTAGCTATACGAAGTAGCCATGGCAGATTATTTTTCCTGATCGTGTTTTCCTTCTCTGTTCTTCTTTCATGTAACAGACAACATGGGAATAAAAATACATCTATTTCCTTGAAGTAACTGGTTCTAAAATGTAATAAGTATGAGAACTTGTGTCATGAATGAGTGTCAAGGTTAAATATTACCATAGATGTTAGGCGTATAGAGCAAACAGAAATGTTAGCTATCATTTTACCAGCACAAGAACATTAGAAAAGTTAACCTCAACTTTTTTTGAGACAAGGTCTCGCTTTATTTCTGTAGTTCAGTATGGTTCTGAGTTCTGAGTATGTAGCCCAGGCAAGCCTCGAACTCACAGCAGTCCTCCTTCCTCAGCTTCCTTGAGTGCTTACGAAGTTTGTGTAGCTTTGAATAGTTTGTGCTGCAGTTTCTCACTTTGTATTTCTTGAGAGTATTAGTGAAATAGCAACCATGGTACATGTGGCTTACACAAGTGTTTTATTTTTTATTTTTTTAATATTAGAGATATTAGTCATCCTTTCTGTCTGGTTTATGAACTAAATTTTTTCTTGATCTAGGGTGCTTGGGATTCCAGAGCAGAGGTAAGTGAAAAGGAAAACAAGAAAGCCAGTGGAAAAAGAAGTGTTTATCCAGATGATGGTCTGGGAAAGGTCTTAGGAAATCAGTCTTAGAAATGTCCTCCAAGAGGAGGAAAGGAGTATTTCTCCATTAATTTTTGTCACTTCACTGCACTTTTGTAGTTGTGCATCCACGCATGAGAATTCTAGTGGTCAACTCTTTGTTTTGTCACAGTGTGGCAAAATGCTGCTCAGGAAAGAAGAATCCTGTGTTGTATGCCCAAGGCAATTGCTGTCAGATGTTCTCTGAGTGAAAATGATCCAAAGCCTCGACTCAGCTGAGTAGATTTCAAATATTGCTGAAAGGTGTTAAATATAAGGAGTTTTCCTGTTACCTCCCTATTATAGGTGGTCAAATTTATATGGAAAATGTTCTATGAATATCCTCAGAAGAAAATCACTAGACAATTATTATTTGAATTAGGAAAACTCTGCAAAACTACTTTATACAACAGATGTAACATGTCAGAGTGCTATTATTGTCATAATTCATCTCATAAAAGTTAAAAAGTTACCTAATTGAAAAGGCTGAGCTTTTAGCTCAGTGGTTCCGGCGCCTGTCTTGCAAAAGCAAGGACCTGGGTTCGATCCCTGGTAACCACATACAATACTGGGTGTGGAGACTCATGCCCAGCAGCAGTCAGTACCACATACCACAGTGCTGGGCATGATGGCTCATGCCTGTAATCCTAGCACTCAGGAGGCAGAGGCAGGAGGATTGCTGTGATGTGAGTTTGAGGCTGAGCTCAGGACCAGCCTGAACTACAAAGCGAGACCCTGTGTTAAAAAAAAAAGTTACCTAATTGATGTTCAAGTTCTATCTAACTTCTTTCTTTCAATTTTATAATGCATTTCAAATTATAGATTAACATCTTAAATTATATTTTAAATTGAGGTGACTGTTAGTTTTGAAACAAGTTTTTAATCAGTAAAATGCTATGTTGATTTGTCCTGGACATATTCTCTAATATTTTAAGGTATAGACCCCAATCCAGTCTTAGTTGTGTCCCTATCATTAAATAGCTCATACAGAAGTAACCCATCACTAATCATACTACTAAATACAGTACTAACATGTAGATATAGACAGTTCTCAGTCTCCATCTTACCTCAACTCTTCTTCCAACAAGAGCACTACTTCTCCCCACTTCTTTATTTTTTTAATTCAAATCTTTATTGGTATATTATATAAACACATCATGATCTTGAAACAGTTCTGTGTTGTCTTGTGTTTGCCTTTTAATATCACGCTTCAGCCTTCCCACCTACTTCTTGAGTCAAACTCTCCAATTCTCTTTCTCAGATTAATATTTTTATTATTAGCCATTAAATGTTGGAATTGCTCAGTGATCAAACTATATCTATTTATTTTTATTCTACTTTCTTTTCTAATTATTTCACCCATGTGCAAATGCCAAGCCCTACCATCTATGCATCAGTGGTTCACAAGATGCTTAGATCACTCTTTACTTGTCATCTCCATTTAGACACCTCCGTGGCATAAAAATGCAGTCATAGCATTCTCTTTTCTCTCAAATCTGATCCTTAGGAAATGGTGCCACTGTATACTTTGTCACTTTGGGTGAAGATATGAGGGTGATCCTTGCAGATGCCTTATGTTCACATTTCAGCTTTATTCCATTGTCTACTTAGAGTTTATTCCTAATTCTCTTAAATCTGTCCATGTCTCATTACGCTGGTCATGCCCATCATTCATGTTCTCATGAACTTCCTTCATGTCTCCTCAGCCTTCCTCTCATAGAACATGATTTCTTTGAGTCCTTTCTGGTGCCCTGCCAGTGCTTTACCCACAGCTGCCAGAGCAGTCTTTTCACAACTCTGACTTGATAATATCCCCATTCAGCTTTGTGACTTATACATGGATGATGTTTAGTAAATATCCATTGAGGGAATCCGTGGATATATATTGTTGCCTTTATCTGACGTTTGATGAACAATTGCTAAGCCTATGCTCCTGTGACATACACAAATGCTGTATTTAGGTAAGACAATAATGTTATTTTAAAAGTCAACATTGCTGATATATAATTTATATATCATGAAACACAAATTTTAAAGTTTAATGAGATTGAGCAAATGTACAGATAGTTACAGTCCCAACCTTAGTCAACACATAGAATATTTCCATTGTGGCAGGAAGTTCCCTCCAGTTCTTTGAAGTCAGTATTCTTTTTTTAAATCACCACTTTAGGTAAACTATTCTGCTTATTACCTTCACATGGAATTATACAAGGTCTGTTGTATCTACTTGCTTTTTTGGGGGGGGGATCTAGGAAATTAATTCACATTGTTGGGGGCAATGTTAGTTCATTTTACAATTTTTTTGAGTATTATCCCACTGTATAAATACACTGAACTATGTTCATTTACTTAATTATTGATGGACATCTGGGTTTCCAAATTTGGTTTTGGTGAATAAATTTGCTATGATTATTCTTTTGTTCACTAAAAATAGTACATATTTTTCATACATACTGATCACATCCATCATCAGTAATTTGTACTTGTACATTATTTACCTTGATTCATTCTTCCTGATTCCACTCCTCTTCCTTCAACCCTTCTTCCTCTCCCCACTTACAAGAGCGTTGTTTCCATTTTTGCCCTTCTATTCTTTTTAGGTTTTTTTTGGTTTTGTCTTTGAATATTCTTACATGAGTACTTCTGTGGATATGTGTTCTGATTTTTACTCTGAAAAGTATTTTGAAATGAAATTTTGGGGGCATGTATTCAGTATATGTTTAGTGTCATAACAAATTATCAACTTATAATAAAAAATTAACATTTTAAAAGTCTCTATACCATTTGATATTACATTAACTATGAGAGCTTCATTATTCTATATTTTAAGTACTTTTAATTTTAGTAGTGACATACATGTCTTTCAGAAAAATTGATTATTTACTTTTTAAAAATTAATTGATTTTATTGGTACATTTTATATACATATTATTATCACAGTTGACATTGAAAATTTGTGCCAGTACATGACATGACTTAACTCTGACTTTTTCCTATTTTTCTGCCCACCTTCCATGTCTATGTACATAAGCTTGGTTTTCTTTTTTTAACATCACATTTTCTTCCACATTATATAACTCTACCCCCTTTATCATTTGAATATTTTCTATTTTTCATTATGAAATATTCTATTTGTTCTTCAAAGTACAGTATTTATTATTTTGAAGTATACTTTGCTAGTACCTGACCATATCAGTTTATTGTTTGTATCATCACTTTTCCTGTTTCAAAACTCTCAGCCTTTTTATATTTAAACTGTTTCTTGTATATAGCATATAGTTAAGTCTTATTTCTTCTTTTTAACTAGAGACTTTATTTACATTGAACATGCTTACTCATACAATAAAGTTTGTGTCTCCCATCTTGATATTTGTTTTCTCTTTGTCTTAACTTTTTTAGTTGTTTCTCTTTTGTTTTGGTTTTTTGCTAGCTAAGTATTTTATAGATTTTAATTTTATTTTTATATTTCTAATGGAATTAGCTAATTTATGTATTTATTATTAAAATTTCCCAAGCTTTGTTAAGCTACAATTGATAAAATTGTATATTTATGTCATATAATATTCATATATTTTGGCATATGCACACTCTGTAAAATGTTTAAACTAATCTAATTAGCATGCCCATCATCTCATATCATCTTAAATTTTTCTGTAGTTGGAACAATGAGATCTAATCTTTTAGCACTTTCCAAGTACATAATACACTATTACTAACTATAATAACCATGATGTGTAGTAGATATACAGACTATTTGTTTCCTTTAATCATCATCATCCTATTCTGTAACATCACTCCCAACCTCTGGTAACTACCATTTTGTTCTGTTTCTGTATGTTTGACTTTTAAAAACTCTACCTATAAGATCACACATATTTGTCTTTCTGTGCCTGACTTATTTCACTTAGTATAATGTCCTTCAGGTGTACCTGTATTATTGTAAATTATAGAATTTCATTCTTTTTAAAGGCTTATTGTATTCCATTGTGTATGTTTATATGTATTACATTGTCTTCATCCATTGATCTTCAGTTGACTTAGGTTCTATATTTTGGCAATTATAAACAATATTAAAATTAATTTGGGAGTTCAGGTACTTATTCAGCATTGATTTCATTCCTTTTTTAAATAACAGGAATAGGTTTGTTGATCATTTGGTAGTTCTCTTTCCAAATTTTTGAGGAACTTCATAATGTTTCCATAAGGTCTAGAGTGTTTTAACTAATTTTTTTATTACTAATGGTAATTATAATATGCACCTTTAACTTATGATAGCTTATTCCAAATTAGTCATGAATCTCATCATGTAAAAATTGAGAATTTTAATGTTATTAATCTATTTATACTTTCTCCATCTTGTGTGCTTCTGTTGCTATATATTTTGTTTTACATTTTATTATTATTATTATTTTGTTTTAAACAATATGTTGTCCTTTAAGAAATTTTTAAAAGAAAAACCATGAGTCTTTATGTTTATATACATATTTACCATATGTGGTACATCTTATGCCTTCATATAGATCCAAGTTCCCATCTGGTATCATTTTCCTTGAACTTGAAAATTTTCTTTATTTTTATGTTTCTTTATTTTTATCTTTTATTTTATGTATTTTTATTTTTATGTTTCTTTATTTTTATGTTTTTTTGTTTGTTTAGTTTTTCTCAGCTTTCCATGATTCAGATCTACTGTTGGAATTATTTTGGCTTGTATTTATTCTAAAACTCTTTGTTTTATTCTAATTTCTAGATTTTTCACTGACCATTGGTTTCTTGGGAAATATTAAAGATATTCTTCCATCGATTCTGCTTTTCTTTGCCTTTGTTGAGAAGATAGGCATTATTATCAAGTTGTCAGCTTCTATATGATAGATCACTTTTCTCTTTTGCTTTGGGTTTAAGTAGTTTCATTTTAAATATCTGGTTTTTCTTTGTGTTTATCTTGTTGCAGGTTCATGAAAACTTCTTGGGTGTAGGCCTTAACTTTTTGTTCAAATTACATCAAACTTAATAGCTTAAAATGGAGACATTTTTCAGCTCAGTTTCTGTAGCCTGTGTGTGTCTGAGTGTGGCTCAGCTATGATCTTCTGGCCTGGTGATTACAAGGCTGCAGAACCTCAAGGCTCCACTTGGAAGGACCTGCTCACTCATTGGTTGTTGGTAGGATTCAGTTCCTTGTGAATTTCTGGGTTGAGGCTTATATTCATCACAGATTGCTTGGTTCCTTGCTGTGAGTCTCCCCATTGAACAAGTTAAAACTCTTCAGCTTGCTTCATCAGAGTGAGTGAGCAAGAGCACAACTGAAAGTTAGTAAGAAAAGTTGCAAACAAGATTAAAGTCAGGCTTTTGTAACAAAATCACAGATATGTCAACTCATGTGTAGCAAAAAATAATATTATCCCTCTACCCAGCCCCAGATATCTATATCTTAATCCTCAGGATCCATGAATCTGTTATATTACGTGGCAAAGGGGAATAAAGTTTTCACATGGAATTAAAGTTGCTAATCAGCTAATGTTAAAATAAAAAGATTATGCTGGCGTATCTGGGTCAACCCCATGCTACCATAAGTATTCTTTAAATTTGGGAAGTAAATCAATCTGTGTCAAAGGGATTAGACTTGAAGAAGATTTGACTGGAGAAATTGTTGATTTTGGAGATGGAAGGAAATTGGATCCAAGTAATGCAGACAGACTCAAGAAGGTGAAAAAAACAAGTGTGCAGATCATCCTGAGAGCCCCTGGCAGAAACACCATCCCACCGATACTTTGGCTTTGAGCTGGTGAGAAGTTTTGGATATCTGACCTCTGTAATAGTAATGTAATAAATTTCTATTGTTTTAAGCAACTTTGTTAATTTGCTACCACAGAAACAGAAAACAGCTATCAATTTTTCTACATTCTATTTATTTCAAATGTGTAGTAAATAGTCTGTACTTCAGGAGGGGGACTTATGCAAGGTAATGGGTTCCAGGAGGTAAAGACATTTGGAGCCATTTTAGATGACTCTCTACCACACTTACTAAGAGAGGTGATACTATTTATTGTAAAATTGTAAAATTGAACAGTGCTTTATTGCTGCATTGATTATCTACCTTTTCTTTCTATTAACAAAAGAATAAGTTTCTCTGGAGCTTTCTTTACAAAGAGGTTTAACAAACTAACATCTTCAAAGAATTATGAAAATTTGAATTGATATATTTACTATTATTTATGTTTCATTACTTATTCATTTTCCCATTCAATTAAGGAAGCCCCTTATTACTGGCTGAAGACTTATGTTCCCCTCAAATTCATATGTCAATTCCTAACTCTAGGTGACTCTGTTTGGAGGTAGGTCTTGTCAGAAAGTGACACAGTATAAGAGAGGCTATTGGCTGAGTTCCTAATACAATACAGCTGGTGCCTTTAGACAGAGACACCAGAGCATCCTCTTTAAGGAGGCCCAGGGAAAGGATGTGCAAGGTTGAAGGGCCACTTAATACTACGAAGTGATTTCTCATTAGAAAGGGAATTAACTGGTGCCATAATTTTTAACTTCCCAGTTTCCACAAATCTGAGAAATAAACTTCTGTCTTGTAAACTGCCTATGATGTTTTCCTAGAACAACCTAAACAGATTAATACACCCTTATATTTTATCAGGGCTGTGACTAGACACTAAGGGTGTAAGAGCAATAGGATATAACCTCTGTTCTTGGACATCTCACAGTCTGGTACATATATCAAATAAGGGAAAGGACAAGATAACATAGATGCACTGTGATGAATACAGAGAGGAACATTCTAATCCATTCATGGAGGGTTATGACTTTTTAATACTGAGTTTAATTCAAGAATCAGGAAATAGATGTTTATCAGTGATTAAGTGGTAATAGCAAGGGAAGGAAGCCCCAAAGCACCACAGAACAGCAGAAAAAATGAGGTGTAATGGTAGAGAAAACCAGATAAGTGAAGGAAAAAAACAAGGAGAAACTCACTGAATCAAAAGCCAACATCAGATATCCAGCAACAAATGTTGGTGAGGCTGCAGAGACAAAGGAACCCTTTGCCACTGGTGGTGGGAATGTAGACTTGTACAACCTCTGTGGAAATCAATGTGGAGATTCCTCAAAAAGTTACAATTGGAGGTCCCATTTGACCTGGCCATCAGTCTGCTAGGTATATACACAAAAGAATTAAAAGATTCATATCATAGCTACATGGGTGTACCCATGTTTATAGCAGCTCAGATGGAGATTGCTAAAACTGGGAAACAACCCAAATGTCTATCAACTGGAGACTGGATAAAGATGTTCTTTTATAGAATAGAGTATTACTCTGCCATTAAAAATGATAAGATTGACTCATTCATACTCAAATGGATGTACCTTGAGGACATCCTCATAAGTGAAATAAACAGTAAAAGTGAAATAAATACACAGATGTGTAAATATTGTATCTTTTCTCTGGTATGAAAAAATAAAGTTGTAATATGTGTAGATGATATTATGAAATAGAAAATATTTAAAAGGAAAGAAGGAATAGGGGTAAATAATGAGAGAAAAAATAATTTGACAGTAATAAAGGAAAAAGGAAACAAAGCATATATATATATATATATATATATATATATATATATATATATATATATATATATATAGGAGGTGGGGGTTGCAGGGGGGAAAGGGGAAAAATGATAGCCAAGTCGTGTCATATACTGGTACAAACTCTCATTGTTGAATGTGATGATGATGTGTATTCATAATGTACCAATAAAGATTTAAATTTTAAAAAAACCCAAGCATCAGGTATGTTTAGAAAGGGAAGCTGTACTTTTTCAGACCACAGCATACTTTACACCATTTTGAGAGAGACTTGAATGTCTGGAGGGAGGGAACCAACACTCTGATGGCAGCCAGGCCTCTGAACAGGTTCCAAACCCTTTTCCTGTCTGTGGTGGGAAAAGGAGCTTAGAGAAGAAGATATTCACCAATCAGTGCATCAGAGAAACTGACAGCTGGTGAGTGTTGCATGAGGAAGCCGTGTTGCACCCTTGGGGAAGTTGACAACCAATGACTGTTATCCTGACTAAGGACCCGGATCTGACTCCTAGAAAACTGCAGTCAGGATATTATGCAAATAAGCACCTGCAAGTTTTCACCTGCAAACTGTGAAACCCTGGGGAGAGAAGAGAGCACAATGGCCCAGAAGTAAATATTCATCCACCTCCACCCTCCAATGCGGGGAGTGTCCTGCCCATGGAACTTCCTGTTTGTGGCTCACTCCCCATTACTGTGTGCCTACATGGGAGCCCCAGCACACCCACAAGGGGCTGCTCAGTGTGTGACTTTGGAGGCTCTATCAAGTCTGGGGTGTGATGCTCTGGAGGAGAGTGAATGAGGAAGAACCATAGATTAGTGTGACAGAGTGGCACCTCAGGCCATAGGTCATTGATCTGAAAAGGCTTGGGAAGTTAAAATTATAGAGGTAGCCATGGAATTTGCCATAGAATGAAAGAAGTGAGGATTCAGAGTGTCCTGGAGAAGTTGGTAGACAACTCAGCACTGGACCAATTGTATTGTACCTGCCCTACACCCAAATTAACTGAAGTGATAAGATCTTGGGCCAGAGACAAGGGCTACACTTAGCCTCATGAGGCATATTGCTTGTAGCCAGAAGGCAGGGTCAAAGGGCTGTCTGGATCAACATGTTTCCTTTCTTATAGAAAGTCAACTGAGCAAATCTTGGGTGTGGGAGCAACTTGGGGACCTACAACAGAAAACTGAGCCCAGACTGAAATATAAGCTGGACTGTGAGGATGCTTTGACACTGGGTGAGCTGTTTTTTAAATTGTTATATCATTTTTCTTTTTATTCTCTCTTCTTTTTATTATCCTTTCTTTGCCTCACTTTTTTTCCTCCTTTCTTCTGACATTATATCTAGACATCTCTGTATACATACAAAGAGGATTAAGATTTAACTTGTGCTTTAAGTTAAATAGTACCTTGCCTGGGCAAGTCAGGATAACCTTCACCATAATTGTGCACAGAGGATGGAAACATAAGTTAACGACCAACATCTTAACAGGCTCTGACATTTTCACAGCTTATTTCGATGTCCAATAACACTTCCTTCTGTCTGCCACTCCTGCAAATATTCTCTCAAACTTCTTCAATGCCAGCCCTTTACTTCAGCTATAAAAATACCTCCAACAGAGTTGGGTATCCTGTCCTTTTTTCATGTGGTAAAACCTCGTGAATGTTCTGTAAGACAAACAAACATTTCTAAGACTTTTTTTTTTAAATTGAAATGTTTATTGGTACATTACATATACGCATCATGATTGCACTACATAATGGGGATTTTTACCAGTATAAGACACAACTTAATTCTCATTTTTTCCCATAACCCTACCTCCCCTACCACATACCCATATACATAAAATTTGTTTCCTTTCTTTTTTGTCATAAACTCATTATTTTTCCCCCTTCACCCTATTTTGAGTATTTTCTATTTAACAATATATAACATACAATTCTAGAACTCATTTACATCTTTATTTTCTCATACCAGAGAAAAAATGCGATATTTACCTATCTGTGACCTATTTATTTCACTTATGAGGATATCCTCAAGGTATGTCTATTTAAGTAGAAATGATTCAAACTTATCATTTTTTATGGCAGAGTAATACTCCATTCTGTGGAAGAACCACAGCTTTTTTATCCAGTCTCCAGTTGATGGACACTTGGGTTGTTTCCAAGATGTAGCAATCACAAATTGGGCTGCTATAATCATGGGTGCACATATATCACTGTGATATGAGTCTTTTAATTCTTTTGTATATATACCAAGCAGGGTGATGGCCAGGTCAAATGGGACCTCCAATCCTAGCTTTTTGAGGATTCTCCATTTTAACTGGTAAATGAATGATGTCTTGCATTACGTAGTACATCATACTGAACTGCAATTCCTCACAGTTGGTTCTTTATTCTTTATCAAAATTATCTGAACTGTATTAAATCCTTTGTCTTCCATATATATATATATATATGTATATATATACATATATATATACATGTATATATATACGTATGTATATATACATGTATATATATACATATATATATATATATATATATATATATAATTTTTTTTTTTTTGTTTTGAGACAGGGTCTCACTTTGTAGTTCAGGCTGGCCCTGAGCTCAGCTTCAAACTCACATCACAGCAATCCTCCTGCCTTTGCCTCTGAAGTTCTGGGATTACAGGTGTGAGCCACCATGCCCGACACTGTGGTATGTGGTACTGATTACTGCTGGGCGTGAGTCTCCACGCCCAGGATTGTATCTGGTTACCAGGGAATCAAACCTGGGCTCTTGTGTTTGCAAGACAGGTGCCGGAACCACTGAGCTAAATCCCCAGTCCTTCCATGTATATTTCTAAATAATCTTGTCTTTAGTTACAAAATATCTTGCTGGAATTGTATCAATCCCGTAAATAAATCTCGTGAGAATCCTTACTATGTTCTTTTCTCATTGTGACCATAGTGTGACTGTTCTTTTACTTATATTATATGTGTTTTGTTAGATTTGTATCTCAGAATTTCAGTTTTCTGAGCACTTGGAAATGACATTATGTTTTCAATTTTTATTTGTATGCATTCATTGCTAGTATGTAGCAATATTATTGACTTTTTTCATATTCACCTATGAACCTGCCAAATTTAATGATTAATTCTAAAACAATTTTGGTGGATTCCTTGTGATTTTCTGCCTAGACATTTACACCTACTACACATATGGGGGCTTTACTTTTTCCTTTTCAAGCCATGGGACTATTCTTTCTCTTCTTACTTGTTGTACTGTCTAAAATTCTAGCACAATGTTGAGTTAGAGATAAAAGAAGATGTCTATGCTGTTCCCAATTTAGGATAAATGTGTTCTATCTTTTACTATTAAGTACTTTGTTGATCACTAGTGTTTTGTACATGCTCTCTTGTCAATTTGAGGAAATTCTCTATTTCTTTAGTTTTTAGATGCTATCAATTCTATAAGAATGGACTGCTGCAAAAGCTTGTGCTTCATGGGCCGGGGAGTTAGCTCAGTGGTTCCGGCGCCTGTCTTGCAAGCACAAGGACCTGGCTTTGATCCCCGGTAACCACATAACAATACTGGGGGTGGAGACTCATGCCTAGCAGCAACCAGTACCACATACCACAGTGCCAGGCATGGTGGCTCACACCTGTAATCCCAGCACTCGAGAGGCAGAGGCAGGAGAATTGCTGTGATGTGAATTTGAGGCTGAGCTCAGGGTCAGCCTGAACCATAAAAGTGAGACCCTGTCTCAAAAAAACAAAACAAAACAAAAAACAACAACAAAAAAACTTATGCTTCATTAACTTACCTAATTAAGAAAATTTTATTTTTTAGCTTAGCATACAGAAGATTTCATTTATTGCTTCTTATATATTGAAATACTTTGCTTCAATGTATGAACTCTCACTTGGTCATAGTGTGTATTTTAAAAAATATTGTTGGATTGTATTTGCTAATATTTGTTGAAGTTTTTTGTAAATATACAAGCATATTTGTTTCCTAGTATATATTTTTGCACCATCTTCATCTTGTTTAGATCTCTAGGTAAAGCGAGTTTCATAAAAAGAATTGGAAGTTGTGATGTGTAAGTTTATATATCATCTTGGATAAGCTATGGAACCTGGTTGTTTTGTCAAACACCAGTGTAAATGTTGCTATGAAGATATTTTTATTTTTATTTTTTAATTGAAATCTTTATTAGTACATTATGTATACACATCATGATTACACTCCATAACGGGAATTTGTATCAGTATAAGACACAACTTAATCTCATTTTTTCCCATAGCCCTACCCCCCCTACCACCCACCCATATACCTAAAATTTGTTTCCTTTCTTTTTTGTTATAATCTCATTATTTTTCCCCCTTCACTCTATTTCACTTTGAGTGTTTTCTAGTTCACAATATATAACATACAGTTCTAGAACTCATTTACATCTTCATTTTCTCATACCAGAGAAAAGATGTGATATTTACCTATTTGTGACCTATTTATTTGTGAAGGTATTTTTAAATATGAGTATCTTTAAATTTGTAGACTGTGAGAAAAGCATATTATTCTCTTTAATGTAGGTGGGCCTGATTTAATCACTTATAGACCCTAGGAGGGAAAACTAAAGGTCCTGGAAGAAGATTGAATTATGCTTCCACACTGCCTGAGGACTCAGTAATGTAACGTTAACTCTTTCTTGGGTTAAGTGTCCTGCAGATTTCAGACTTCCCACCTACACTGTATGCACACTCATGTGCGCATGCCCCCCATCCATGTTTGTTCTATTTTTCTGGAGAACACTAATTAAAAAAAAAAGTTCAGACATTGTCTATCGTTGGAAGATATTTTGTAGAAATACTGTTAATTATTTAAATGTTGAGTAGATCTTGCCAGTGAAACCATCTGAGTGTAGAAACTTGTTTCGGGGGAGTTCTCAGTTTAAGAATTCAGTTTCCTTAATAGTTATACAGTTGTCAAAATTTCTTATTGAATGAATTGGAGTAATTTTTGTTTTTCAAGGAATTTGCTTTCTAATTTCCTTCATATCTGCTGTTATCTTTATTCTCTTCCTTCTGCTTGTTTGGATTCCTTTCCTAAGTTCTTGAGGTGGGAGTTTAGATTATTGATTTATCTTCTAGTGTCTACATCTAGTGATATACATTGGTGGGATGAGGTAACGCTTCTTACTGCCCATGGGAAATGATGTTCCAGTTTCCCACTGGTCTTTTTCTGATACTGCCTCAGAGATGAGATTAGAGTTCCTTCTTACAACCTGGAAATCCTGGCAGTCTAGGATCTCCGCTTGACCATGGCAAGTGGAACAGGGTTGGGCCACAGGTTTTTTTTCCCTGTGATATTTGGCCAGAGGAGAGTAACTTTGTTTAAAAAATCTCCGTCTTTCTTAGCTATCCTTTTCTTATCCTCAGGCTAGAAGCATTTTTAGGACTCTTTCCCATATCTCCACTGCCATTTCTGAACTTCTCCATCTGTAAGAAGCAAAAACATAAGCTTAAAGAGCTTGCTACAATCTCTAGCTATTGTATATTTGTCTCTCCACCCTTGAGTCATGTTTTCATTATACATAATATCTTTAATTTTTAGTTGTATATAACTTAAGCAATAAGAAAATTATGTTTCCTTCATCTTTCCAGACATAGATATACTTTCATTTGAATTTTTATTATATTTATCAATTACTATAAAACATATTACTAGGTTTTTATGGGAATTTGAATTAAATTAAAATCTGACACTCAACTTAGCTTCCGTACATTATTGAGTAAAAACTTTACCTATGATTGTATTCATTTAGATCTTCAATATTTATATGATATATTTTAAAGTTTTTGTGTAGTTTGAATAAACTTCATTACATTTCCTTTTGTATGTTAGATAACTTTGATGACATTATATATTGTACTTTCAAATATTATTTTCTAATTTCTCTTTTCTTCTACATGGAAATAAATTTATTTCTTATAAATAAGATTATCTGGGGGCCGAGGAGTTAGCTCTGTGGTTCCGGCGCCTGTCTTGCAAGCGCAAGGGCCCGGGTTTGATTCCCCGGTAACCACATAACAATACTGGGCGTGGAGACCCACACCCAGCAGCAACCAGTACCACGTACCACAGTGCCGGGCGTGGTGGCTCATGCCTGTAATCCCAGCACTCGGGAGGCAGAGGCAGGAGGATTGTGATGTGAGTTGGAGGCTGAGCTCAGGGCCAGCCTAAACCACAAAGCGAGACCCTGTCTCAAAAAAAAAAAAAAAAAAAAAAAAAACCATAAATAAGATTATCTGACCTGATAATCAGCAACAAAAGACAACAAAAGGAAGTAGGATGAACAGTTAAAATTAATAAGTGGAGGCCGAGGATTTAGCTCAGTGGTTCCAGTGCCTGTCTTGCAAGTGCAAGGACCTGGGTTTGATCCCCGGTAACTACATACAACAATGATGGGCATGGAGACTCATGCCTACCAGCAGTCAGAACCACACACAGCTGGGTGTGGTGGCTCTCGCCTGTAAATCCCAGCACTTGGGAGGAAGAGGCAGGGGATTACTAGGATTTCAAGGCTGAGCTCAGGGCCAGCCTGAACTACAAAAGCCAGCCTCTGTCTCAAAAACAAACAAACAAAAAAGTGATTGGGCTGGAGATACAGTTTGAAAGAATACTTCACCAGTATGCATAAAATTATGGGTTCAATGATTAGCTCTGAAAAAAAAAAAAAGGTTCTAGCAATAGTTCATTATACATCCTTTCAGAATTTTGCTGAATAGTTTACATCACTTGCCTTTTTCTATCTAGATTTCAAATCTTTGTATTGTAACCTTCTCTCTTTCTTTGCCTTTCTTTTACTGGTTAACTTACCTACCATTATCTTAATTAGTAATGGATAGAAGATTTCCTTGTTTTATTTTCAGTCTTAGAGAGAAAGTTTTCAAATTTTACCATTAACTATGATTCTTTGCAATATTTAAAAAAAATTCTTTCTTTATTGAGTTTATTGGTACATTTTAGGTCTACATTATGATCATATTCATCACTGGGAATTTGTATCTATACATGAAAGATCTTGATTCTTATTTTTTTCCTGTTCTGTCTTCCCTTTGACCACTTTATCTCCCATATACATAAGCTTTGTTTTCGTCTTTTTCTTTCACATTCAAGTTTTTTCTTTCCCTTCTTGGCTTTGCTCTGTTCATGCTCCCTCGTTTCCCTTCTCCTTACATTTTCTTCCAATTTCATAATGTCTATTATATATTTTGGAGCTCATTTGCATCTTCATTTTCTCATACTAGAGAAATGATACGGTATTTACACGTGTATATTCTTTATTTCACTTTTGAATATGACCTCAGGTACATCCACATAGCTATAAATGTCTCAGATTGTTTTCTATGGGTGTGTATTACTCCATTTTATTAAAAAAAAAAACCCCACATCTTGCTTGTACACTCACCAGTTCATGGGCTTTGGGACTGTTTCCAATATTCAGATATTACAAACTGTTTTTACAAACACGGGTGCTCATATGTCACTGTGGTATATTTTTAGTTTTTTTTTTTGAGAATATACCCATCAGGAAAATAACAGCATCAAATGGGACCTTTAATCCTAGATTTTTGAGGAATCTCCACACTTATCTTCACAGGGATTATAGTAGTCCACATCTCCACAAACAGTGAAAAGGGATTCTTTTTTCTCCATAGCTCTTCCTGCATTTGTTATGGGTTACTTTCTTGATAGCAGTCATTCCTTCTGGAGTGAGCTGGCATCTCAGTGTTGTTTCCTCCTATTTCTCTCATATGACCAGTGATATTGAACATTTATTTATTACTTTTACTTCTCCATCTGGAAAGTAAATACTCAATTTTTAGTTGAGTCTTTAAGTTTGTAAAGTCTGATTATCTTGTTCTTTATATATTCTAGATAGTAATCCTTTGTCTGATAAAAAGCTGGTAAAAATTTTTCTCATATGGTAGATTTTATCCATTTTTCATTTTGTTGGTAGTTTCTCTTCGGTGCAGAAGTGTTTTGATAAGATGAGATCCCGGTTGTTGATTTTTTTTCTGTTAGTTCCTGTGCTACTCTGTTTGCCAGTATCTTATTGAGGATTTTGACATTTGTGTTCATTAGGGTGATGGGTCTGTACTCTTTTTGGTTGAATTTTTCCCTGCTTTTGGAATTAAGGTAATACTTGCTTCAGAGAATGAATTTGGGAGTATTATTTCCCTTTTAATTTTATTAAAGAGTTTAAAAACTAGTGACATTGGCTCTTCCTTAATTTTCCTTATAGAATTCATAAGTAAATGCCATCTGGACTTGGACTTTTCTTTTTTGGTATGTTTTAAATTTTATTTTCAGTTTCATTGGGTGATATTGTAGTGTTTAGCATTTTTTAATCTTCTTCATTCAACTTTCATAGTTATTATGTGTCTAAGGATCTGTCCATTTTTTCTGTGTTTTCCATCTTACTTGAGTACAAGTTGTTAAAATAGGTGATAATTATCCTCTGGATTTCTGCTGGTTCTATTATGATTTCACCCTTTTCATTTTTTTAAAAATTGAAATTTATTGGTACATGACATAAATGCATCATGATTGCATTCAACAACGAGAATTTGTACCAGTATATGACACAACTTAATTCTCATTTTTTCCCATAGCCCTACTCATTCTACCATCCCCCCTATATACATAAACTTGTTTCCTTTCTTTTTTGTTATAAATCTCATTATTTTTCCCCCTTCACCCCATTTCGCTTTGAGTATTTTCTTTCACAATATATAACATACATTCTAGACCTCATTTACACCTTTATTGTCTCATACCAGAGAAAAGATATGATATTTACATATCTGTGACCTATTTATTTCACTTATGAGAATGTCTTCAAGGTACGTCCATTTAAGTATAAATGATTCAAACTTGTCATTTTTTATGGCAGAGTAATACCCCATTGTGTAGAAGAACCACAGCTTTTTTATCCAGTCTTCAGTTGGTGGATATTTGGGTTGTTTCCAAGATGTAGCAATCACAAACTGAGCTGCTATAAACATGGGTGCACATATGTCACTGTGATATGAATCTTTTAACTCTTGTTTGTATATACTTATCAGAGCGATGACGGGGTCATTCCTAAATGCATGGATTTGAATTTCTTCTTTCTTTTTTGAAAAATTTGGCTAAAAGTTTGTTAATTTTATTTATTCTTTTGAAGAATCAACTCTAATTCCTTGATTTTTTGTATTGTTTTCTTAATCTCCATTGCATTGATTTCTTGTCTCCTTATAATTCACTCCCTTGTATGACCTTTGGGTGTGTCTTTTTCCTCATTTTCTAGAAGCTAAAGAATCAGAACTGGGTTGTTTATTTGAGCTCCTTTTGTTTTCTTAGTATTGGCATTTACTGCTACATATTTCCCTCATAGAACTGCTTTCATTGTGTCCTATAAATTCCTGTATGTTATATGAACATTTTCATTTTTAATTGTAGTAACTGTCTAATTTCTTCTGTGACCCACTGGTTGTTCAGGAGAATGTTGTTTAATTTCCATGTGTTTGTGAAGTTTCCTGTTTTGTTTGGCATTGATCTCCAGTTTTATTTCACTGTGATCTGAAAGCATACAGTGAATAACATCAGTTCCATTGCATTTATTTAAGCATGTTTTATGAGCTACTATGTGTTCTATTTTGGAGAATGACCTGTGTATAGATAAGAAGAATGTGTATTCTGATTTTGTGGGTTGGAGTACTCTGTAGACATGTATTAAGTCCTTTTGTTCAAAAGTTTGATTTAGTTCCAGTATTTCCTTTTTGAGTTTTTGTCCAGTTGATCTACCTACTTGTGACAGTGGGGTACTGAGTTTTCCTACTATTGTAATAGTGCCTATTTGGTTTTTCATGTCAATTAATATTTGTTTCATAGGTTGGGAGCATTTGCATTTTGTGCATATACATTTTAATGATTGTCATCTCTTCCTCTTGGAATATTCTCTTTAGAAGTATGTAGTGACCTTCTTTGTGTGTCTCAGTTTTGGTTTAAAATCTACTTTGTCTGTGAATAACATAGCCATTCCTTCTTTCTTTCTTTCTTTCTTTCTTTCTTTCTTTCTTTCTTTCTTTCTTTCTTTTATTTTTTGTAGGTTTCTGTTACATGGAGAATTGTTTTCTATCCTTTTACTTTTAGTCTATGAATTTCTTTTTTAATTAAGTGTGTTTCTCAAATAGAAGATATTGTTGGATCTTGCTTTGTGTA
Source organism: Petromus typicus (assembly GCA_004026965.1). Classification (NCBI taxonomy): domain Eukaryota; kingdom Metazoa; phylum Chordata; class Mammalia; order Rodentia; family Petromuridae; genus Petromus; species Petromus typicus. Next base: position 41,173 of record PVIR01007439.1, on the reverse strand, counting down.
TGTGTGTGGAACTGTGGATCAAACTCAGGATCTTATACTTTCCAGGCAGGCAGCAGCTGGGCCTTGCTTTTTAATCCATTCTGCCAGTCTATTTCTTTTGATTATTGAATTAAGAACATTAACATTTATGCTTATAACTGATAGGTACTGATTTATACCTGTGATATTTTTCTGTTGTGGCTATAATTATTATTATTATTATTAATTTACCCTTTCCATTCAGTTTCTTACTTTGCTTAATGACTTCACTCTGTTGAGGCTCATTGAATTGTGATCCTCATGGCCTCTCTCTAGGGTATTATTTAGAATGTTTTAAAGGTTGGTGTGGGATTCATGAAGTTTCTCAGGTGTTTTTTGTAATGGAAATATATTACCTGTTAATTTTCAAAGATAGTTTTGCAGGATAGTCAATCTATGACGGGGGTTGTCTTCTTTTAGGCCTTGAAATTCTTTACACCATGCACTTCTTGACTTGAGAATTTGTGTTGAAAAGTCTGCTGTGATTCTAGTGAGGTTTTTCTTTTTTTTTTTGGATGTGGTTTATTTATTTTGGCTAAATGTATTCAATATTTAGTTCTTCTGTTGGGTGTCTGGAAATTGATTCTTATATACCTACATGTGGATTTTTTTTTTTTTTTGATCATGGCTAGTTAGAGTCCTATATGCCTTATTTATCTGTGTGTCAAATTCTTTTCCCCTGCTTGGGGAATTTTCTGCTTTTGCATCTGTGGAGCATTTTTTAAAAATGGTATTTGCACTATCTTCTGTTTCTTCATTTACTTGGATCAGTCTTATGTTATTCTTCTTTGCATATATAGCAGCTTCTGGATTTATTTCTCAGGGTTTCTTGATATTTTTCACAAATCTTTCCTTCCCTAGGGACTAAATGCAATCCTGTCTTCAATGTCAGATACTCTGTGCTTGCACTGACTCATCCCGCTGCATAAAATTTCAGTGGAGTTTTTAATCTCAAAATTTGTTTAAAGCTGTTTAGCAGGTTTTATTCCTTTTGTATACTATGATTTCATCATGTTCTTGAGCTCTTCTTTAGAGATATTAATCATATCTTTCATTGTGGACACTATCTCTGTGGTTACCTGAGAAACCATTTCTGATTTCATTTTTTCTAGATCTTCTTTTGTTACCATTTCAGGAAGCCTGGGTAGTTGTTTCAGGTTGGTCCATCTCATTGTTCCCTATATTTCCCTTTGGGGATCTGGAATTCTGGGTTTGGGTCTTCTTTAGGTATTTTCTCATTTGGTTTTGTTGTTGTTGTTGTTGTTGTTGTTGATGCTTTTGGTTTAATTCCTGGGTTTCTGTCTGTACAATGGTCATTGAGAGTATCTTTCTTGCTAATATTTAGAACTCACAGGGAATGGCTACTTCCTTTGTTGTCCTCCAGGTACAGTTTGGCCTTTAGGCCTTGATTCTGTAATTGCTTTTTGGCAATCTCAGTTCTTAAACACCAGGGAAGACATTTGAACAGAACAACTGTGTCACCAACAACTGTCATCTGGTGGGGCCTTTATTGTAGAGACTTCTTTCACTCTTCCAGTGGGCTTCAATTTTCATGAAGGCACCTTGGAGAGGCCCTCTCTTTGCTGTTCACCACTGCTCTGTTTCATGGAGCTTGGCCTGAGCACCTTTGCTGCATGGGTCAGGATTCCAGCATGACCAGGTTGGCCCACTAAAACCTGCAGTGGACCTTCTGGGCCTACTGTGATGGTCTGGGTGGAACTGCTTGACCTCCTAGTTGAGTGATAGTCCAGGGCAGAGCTGCTGGACTTCCACATTGTGTATCAGTCCCACCCAAACTGCAATATTTTGCAATATTTAATCACAACTGTAAGAAAAAAAATGGTTGCATAGTATTTGTGTCTTCCACTACAATATAAACTCTGTGAAGGTGAGACAGTATTTTTCATGGAAAGTATATACTAGGCCTATAATACGTGTTTATGGGATAACTTCATTTTCTAGTTTAAACTTCTCAAAAGCTTTCTGAAGGCACATATACTACTGGACTTTGATGGGTAGATCTGTAGCTTAACACAGCACATAGTCATCTTTCCACAAGATTTCACCTTGTTTTATTTTTTTCGCCTCTTTTTTGTTTTCTTTTACATTTTTTTTTATAGTGTTGGGAATTGAGCCTGGGCCCTTTACACTGAGTTGCTTTCCTAACACTTTTTACTTTTTATTATCATTTTTTAAAAACAATTTTGAGACAAGTTCTTGTAAATCACTAAATTCCTTATGCGGGGCTCAAACTTGTGATCATCTTGCTTCAATCTCCCATGGTCCTGGGATTACAGTTGTGTGCAACTGTACGTGGCTCACCTCATACTATTTATAAAAATGTAAGGAATGCCTATGGGAAAAAACGTGGTTTCATTTATTTAATTCTAACTTTAAAGAAACAGTTTTTTGTTTTTTTTTAGGTTTTTTGAGACAGGGTCTCGCTTTGTGGTTCAGGCCGGCCCTCAACTCAGCCTCAAACTCACATCACAATCCTCCTGCCTCTGCCTCCCGAGTGCTGGGATGACAGGCGTGAGCCACCATGCTCGGCACTGTGGTATGTGGTACTGGTTGCTGCTGGGTGTGAGTCTCCACACCCAGTATTGTTATGTGGTTACCGGGGAATCGAACCCGGGTCCTTGCGCTTGCGAGGCTTGCGAGACAGGCGCCGGAACCACTGAGCTAACTCCCCGGCCCAGGAAACAGTTTTAATGATATGGAAAAATTGGATATTAAACTCTAAGTATCCTTTGAGCTGACTCAACATAAAATTGATTCTATGACTTTACTTCTACTTTTGTAATTTTTTGAAGGGTTTAGAAAAAGGATAAATGTAATTTAACTATGTAAAATATATTTATCACTAAACATTTTAATATAGGGATATTGAACTTTCCTATTGAAAAACTCAGTCAAATTCTCAGGTAAAAGATATCCCTTTTGCAAGCTGATATGCTGTCATGGGTTTCCAGAAATCTTAGTGTGACAGTAGGAGAGTGACATAAAATCAATCTAGATGCCCATCAGTGGATGATGAAATAAAGAAAATGTGTCATATATTCACAATGGAACATTTGGTTAATAAAAAAGAATGAAATTTTGTCATTTATGGAAACATAGGTGGAATCAAAGGACATTGTATTAAGTACAATAACTCAGGCACACAAAGACATACACATATTCTTCCTTTCACACAAACTAAATAGTTGATCTCAAATTAGGGTAGAACAGAGTAGTGGTCACCTGAGCCTGGACAGGCTGGAAATAAAAGAGAAGAAGCCTGAATGGTCAGTGGGTGTAGGAGTGCAGTTGGGTAGGAGAAAATACTTCTAATGTCCTATAAACTGTTAGATAATAATGAATATCAATTAATTTGATATTTCAAAATAACTAGTAATGAAAATATTGAATGCTTATAACACAAAGAAATGATAAGCACTCAAGATAAAGAATATATCTCTTATTTTGAACTGATCATTATACATTGTACATACATTAAGCTGTCAGTACCCCTAAAATACGTAGAAATACTTTAACTATTAGAAATAAAAATAATTTTAAAGAACAAGTCCTAGTGTCTTTAAAAATTCATATTTTGGATAAGATTAAATCCTTTCTCTGGCTATTGTAGATACACTGTCAAAAGAGTGAAACTTTATGAGAGATATTTATGTTTTTAAAGACTGTAGTAATATTTATTTAATTAAACTCATGACCCTTTCTTTATGATGCATTTGTAGATAAAGGATAGAAACAAACTGTACAATTACTTTTTTTTTGTATCTAGGACAAGCTTGTTATAGCCATCTTGGAACACATTTTGATGGGAACTATTTCAGAATTGACTATTTTGAAAACTTGGAGAAAAACCCTTTAAAGTCAATACTGTCCAATTTAAAAATACTGAGTTGGATCATATACCATAACATATTTAAATCTATGAAATTTAGACATGGCTCGATTAAGTTGGTATTCTTCCATTCTTTGTAAATCTTGTCTAACAGGATTACAATGCTATTTTTTCCTCTCTCAAGAGGCCTACTAGAGACAGTGACTGTAACCTAAATTCCCTATGCTGCTATAATGTTGACTGTGTAGGAGATATTACTAAGCATTATGGGTTGAACTAGCTTCCATGTCATAGTGTTTAGTCTCTAGCTCTGTTTTCTTTCCTCCTCTTGTTTTTCTTAAAATGTGGAATGCAAGTAAAGATAATATACAGAAAAAAAATATAGGCTGTGTAATCACCTGTAGCTTTTAACTACCTGACTCTGTGGCTTAGGGAAAATTAGAGAGACTTGCTGCATGAGATGGTACAGACTTAGAGGAGTTAGGAACAAAGAAATTGAAGATACATAATGTGCTGTTTAAATATTTTGTAAGTGAATGAAGGGATATTTTGAAGAATAAAATAAATGCACAATCAATGAAAGTGAGAAAACTGTAAGGGGAAAACCACAGATGATTTGAGTTTTTGGCTCGATCCTGTTGGAAGAGAACCATTTCCTAAATGTGGAGCCCCTAACTGATCTTTTTTATAATTATATACTGAGCATATTGCCTGACACTTGGTAAATATTTTTGAAATGAAAGGTTTATCTTTACCTATTTGCAATCAATGTTGTAGAATGAGTGAAAGGAAAGTAAATTGTTATGTTTATCTAAAGAACAAAGTATATGGGTAATTATGTTAGGATGACAATTTGGGATCAAATCATTGAGAGATGTGAGTATCTAGATAAGACTTAGCACTCATGCTGCTATGGTACTGACTGCCATAAACATTTGTGAATGCCTATAGGAATAGGCATTAAAGTATCTGGGTAGTTGACCAGTAAGTCAGCTTTGATTTATGAAAACCCATCTTAAAATTACCTACAGTATTGGAAACCTAAAGCGGAAGGCTGTAAAAATGTTCTGTATCACTTCATCACTGCATTAACCCTTTTCTTATGAAGAAACTTTCAGATGACTTTCCCTGCACCTTCTCTGAACCCACCACAAGTGTCCATGCAGGAAAAGTGAAGGATTGTGGTGGTAGCAGAGAGGGTGCAAAGGAAAAGGAGACATTGAGTGAGGGCTTATGTTATAGTCTGAGTTTAAATATCTGTAGAGTCTTACCAAATTAAAGTTTTATTTTACATTTAAAAATGTATGCCAATTATTTGCAAACAAATCTTAATATTCTGTTTTGGTTAGCAGGAGGAGGCTGAAAAACTCATGACCAGTTTATAGTAAGAACTGAGCCAAATTTAAGCTACTTAAGAAGTGGCTAATTTTTCACCAGCCATTCAAAAAAAAATTTCACTTGGCTCTTCCTTTTCTGGCCTCTGTCAACATCCTTACACTTCAAGCAAATTCCCTCTGTGTTCTGGTCACTTTCAGATATTAAGTACAGTCCATTCCAAGTTACGACCCAGTGTGGTATCTAGTTCAAAGGTCCCCTTCTGCCCTCAGCATGACTAGAGCTCAAGGAAAGGGAACATGCCATGATTTTTCACGCCCTGAGAATGTGCTCTTCAGGGATGGAGAGGAGAGAGAGTGTGTACAAAAGAAAACGGTCAACATGTTCTTGCTAACAATTTATCTAACTAATAACAAATTTCTCATTAAAACATAGGAATGAATTCATAAAAAATTGTTATTTAAAACGTTAGAGTGATGGTATTATCTTTAAAATAATCTGGGAGAACTACTTTAGTTTGCATTAAAATATATTTGGTTACAGTGGAAATAAGAGAGAGAGAAAAAAACCCAAACAATTCTCACTTAGTTTGTAATATTTGTAGTTCAAAATGACAGGTTTGACACAAGAATTGTGGTCTCTCTGAATGGGCCCAAGTGAGCTTCCTATCATGATTTGCTGTTTACTGTCTGTCAGGGTTCCAGGAAAATGACACAGAGCTAACCATCTTGCTTGGTACCCACTTGGTCTTTGGGAACTTCATTCATCCTTGTCACAATAAAAAGTAAAGAGTCCCAATGTAGGTGTGCCAATAATGACCTTTCTTTGTTGTCTTAGACTGCTCCCTCTACATACCTGTCCTCACAATTTCCCTTTTATAGATGTGACAGTTAAATTATTGTATCAATTTAAGTAAGAAACTCTAAACTAAAGTGGATCAGTGTCACTCTAGATGTGTCTGGGGGATACACTAAAGACAGAAGACCTGCCCTAGGGCAGCTTGGCATCTAATGGAGTAAAGAAGGAAGGCTCACTTCTATTTCTTCAGAGGCACTTCAGTCTTTCCTTTCTTCTCAGATGTCTCTTGGGTTCCAGCACAGATTCATCAGCCTCCAACACAGAACTTCAAGCCTCTGTCTCACACCCTTCAGTCTCCTGATATGGATTCACATGAACACTACATTGAGCCTCAGGCCTCAGACTGGATCTTTAGGATCTCCAGTACAGAAAGCCCTTTTTCACTGTTCCATAAGTGACTCTGTGGATAGGCATAGTAAGCCAATCTTGTAAATTCTTGTATATCTTGTAATTTGTGTATCTTGCATGAAATGTTTCTCCAGCAAGCACCAACTAATATAAGAGAGCTCTCTAGAGGGAATAAACACCAGTCTCTTTATTTACTTATGCCGTTTAGTTCCAGGAGTCATTGATTTCTACCTATAAGGCTTCTCTTAGCAGGGTTCACATGGATTTATTTGTGCCATAAGGGTCTTTGATTTCACATCTTAGTAATTACTCAGCTGGGGAATGAGATGTGTTTGCCTCCTTTTGCACAGAAGGCATGATCATCATAGTATTATCTGTATGAATGGTGCTCATGGACTATCAGTTGGGCTCAGAATAGACAGAAGAAGCAGTGTGTTCAAAAACAGAGCACCAAATGTCCCTACCAGGGAGCTCCGATACACTGAAGGCCTCCAGCGTGCTTTCTGAGGTACAGATACCAACGCTGTTGACCTTGTAGCAACTTCTGCTCTTCATCCTGTTGTGTCATGATGTGGAAAATGTAGGAAGGCACTGATCTAGGAGTTGAAATGAGTGTTATTCCCTTAAAGAATTACACAAAGTTTGAACTACATGAGGTGTGGAGAGAGATGCTAGCCAACTTTTAGTCTTATCATAGCAATATTATCATCATCAATAAAACCTTCAAATTGGCAACATCAAAATTTCAGAAATAAGGATAAGATTCATGAATGAGTGTTGTAAGCTTTCACTATCATCTCAACTCCATTTATAAAATTTTATTTTGTATCTTTTGTCTGTCTAAATCCCTAAGTTTTGGAAAATTTGGTCGTGTGTATGTGGTTCTTATTTTTTTTTTTTATGATGTAGAGTCAAGAAATTACTGAAAAAGAAATAGAACTAGAGAGATAAAAGAACACATGGCAAAGGCTTCCTTTTGAATGTGCAAGAGAAAATATGGCTTGGTGTGATTGTGTGGTATCAGCTGAAGTGGAGAAAGTTTTCTTCAAGATTTGTCAATGTAAATTTTGGAATTCTCTTAAAAACATTGAAATGTGACATTGAAAAGAGAGGCCAGGTGCTGTGACACCCCGGATTTATTGAAATCACACTGCCTCATTATGTTAGAAAATGGGGAAGAGATCAGTGTAGTGTTGAAAATAATCTCTGAATTTCATATTAGAGTATATGATTTCTGATTTGGACAATTAATAGTAGAATGATTTGGGGTTACTTCCTGTTCTTTCTCTGGATAGAATTCAGTTCCACATACTCAGAAATGAATGGGGGTACAATACCTGTCATCCATAATTCATTGGGTCTCTGTAAATAATAAATGATATGAAAGTGCTATTCAAATCAAAGAGACAGCCAACGTTTCATTATAGAACTAATAGTGATGTTAGCATAACAGAAATATCTTTTCATTTCTAAACACAACAGGATTCTACACTTAGTTGCTTTTGAGAAATGATGGTTGACGACAATGTGGAGGTAGTGAAATGTTCTCTTCTCCCCAGCTTGAATGGCAGTGGCTGCAATTTAGAGAAAACTAACTCCTTATCAGGGCTGTCTCTGAACTTGGCAGTGTATAGTTTAAAATCATCACCATTTTCTTTATAACATTCTCCTTACATGTCTGAAATTTTATTGTTATATCTGGATATGCCACCATTCAGTCCCTGCATTTTTTGGATCTGCCATGCTGCAAAATCCTGTGATGAAGGGATAACTAACAAATTATTTGACAGGAAATATTGAAAAAAAAAGCCTTTGTAATTCACAGTTCTGACATAATGAAAAGCTTATAATTCACTAGTGTGACCTCACAGCTGTGAATTACAAGTTACATTTGACTCATTCGCAATTTGTCTTTGAATTTATACTATGCAAAGTGAGAACCATATTGTCAAACTGTCACTCCATATTGATATATTACTGCTGAAGATTAAGAAACATTTTGTCAAAGAGCAGTAAAATAAAAATATTCTAAAAGAAGATGGGGTTTGTTACAAATTTGAAGGGTAGTACAAGGCAAAATAAAAGTCTAGAAAAGACAGTATGTAGTTTGTGTCTATCAGGGGAAATACTTGTAATTCTCTTACTCAATAACAACAAAACCTGTAAAAATACTCCTAAGAACTTTAGATATAGAGGATTTTATTTCTTTTATGATACTGGGGATCAAACTTGGGCCTTTATGCTTCTGAGGTAGGCGTGGTGTTACTTGAGCTAAATCCCTGCCACAGTTTAGATATAAACAATTTTAACACATAAGATACTCTACAGATAAGTGTAACTTTTACTTGTACATTGTAGACAGAAGACAAGAGGCTTAGAGAGACTGATGACCTGCCTAAGGTCATGGCAATAGTATGTAGAAGAGACAGTATTCAAACTCAGGTCTCACTGATCCGAAGGCCATTCTTCTGACCTTCTTGGTTAGCTGGCCTTTGTGAGGATGTTATCAAGGGTGAAATTGGAGGAATCTATTCTAATTTATGTATTTTCTTGGATTAGATATTTTTATTGACAACAATGTTTCAAAAGAAAAGCACTTGTGGTGTAGCTCAGTGGTAGAGTATTTGCCTAGCATGTATGAGGTCCTGGGTTCAAGCCTAGCATTGAAAAAAAAATACAAGACAGGAAAAAAATCATTTTACTTGCTTACATCTAGGATTGATGAAGTTCTCTATACTGTCCAATTTCAATATTTTTTAATCTTTCACTTATCTTTAAGTAAAATATACAAAGCAGATTAACATTCTATAAGTAATTTTCATTGAAAATCTTAAAGAAAGTTTATAAGTTATGGAAAAGTTTTAAGAGTACTTCCTAAGAACTGTTATGTACCTTTATCCCACAATTGTGAAGTGCTTATATTTTATCTCATTTGCATTTTCTTTTTCCTCCCCTAAGAATGATTTGAAAGTGAGGATAAAGTTCTTCGTTATCCCTAAAGGTGTATTTTCTGAAAGCAGAAATATTCCCTGACAAAATTACAGTAAAATGACAACTTAGGTGATTTCACACTGATACAATACTAACATCTAACCCATGGTCTGTGTTCAAATATAGTATTCTTTATAATTATTTTTCTGTGTTAGAGAGTTCTTTGTTTTCTTTTCCGCTTTTGTATACAATGTTTATAGCAATTTTGTTTGTAATAGGCAAAATATCCTACAATAGATAAATAAACATGATACATCTAGGAGCTACAATAAGAAGTGAAAAGGATAGAATGAGTGATATGTGTAAAATTTGGATGAATGTCTAGAGCACCATGCTCAGTGAAAAAAAAGCCAATTGCAAGTGTGGTTTACATAACATTCCTAACATAACAAGGTAAATAAAGAAGTGGAGTAGTAGTTGCTTAGAATTAGTGACAGTCTTGGGTGTTGATGAGAAGTGTGTCTGTTAAGGGAAACTCTTAGCGGAGCTGGAGTAGATTTGCATTTTCCTGATTTTCATGGCAGTTGCACACATTGTATTATATTGTATCTTACAATAATTATCAATAGCTTTGTATAAAAGTGACAGATGAAGTCAGGACAAATACATAAATAAAATACCCATGCTATGATCTTTATTCAGATGAAACTGAGTTTTTCTCAGTTCAAGGGTTTTCAACGTGTGTCAGCTGGGTTGACAGATTATTCAGCTTGTCTCCACTGAGACGTTTCACTTGTTCCCTGTCTGCTCTGGATGACTCTAGTGTTCATTCATTCTTTCTGTCTTTATTTTTGAGACAGGTTCTTGCTTTGTGGTTCATGCTGGCCTTGAACTCACATTTTAGCCCAGGCCAGCCTCCAACTCATGGCAATCCTCCTGCCTCTGCCTCCTGAGTGTTGGGATTACAGGTGTGAGCCACCACACCCAGCACTGTGGTATGTGATTACTAGGGATCAAACTTGGGACCCTGAGCTAGCCAGGCAGATGCCAGAACCACTGAGCCAAATCCCTGGCCCTCTGGTGTTATTTCTATGCTCTTGCATCTTTCCTAGCTGCTTCACAGGCTAGGGGGTGGTTTGTTTTTAACTCTTCTTTAAGCCAAATATATGCTGGTCAATATATTGTTCCAGATGTGGAATCTGCTCCAATAGTAACTGTATCTGGGAGCTACCCTTTGTCTCCACATCATTAAAGAGTTTGAAAAGCAACCTACTTTAAGTTCTGAATGGCTTATTGAAATTTCTGCATAAGTCCATGTAGTTAGTACTAATTGTTATAGCATCTCTCTTTCATGATTCAGATTTGTGAAAATAGACCCATTAGGACTATGAATAATATATAGAACACAGTATATCAACTGGTACCTTGTATTAGTTCACTTTCCTGCTGCTGGGACAAAACTTCTAATAGTTGCAACTTAAAAGAGAAGGGATTTATCTTTCTTCATACTTTCAGTGGGTTCCTTCTGTAGTCAGCTGGCTCCAAGGCAGAACTCTGGTGGCTTAACATGTAATGGAGGAAAACTTGTTCATGCATGGTGGTCAGGAGGTAGAGAGAGATAGGGGCAGGTTATGAGAATACACCCTCCCACCATGCCCCTAGTGACCTATCCTTTCTCATTAGGCCCTACTTCTGAATGTAGGACTTTGAAGGGATATTTTAGATTTATTATACTCCTCCTCAACTTCTTTTTTCTTCCTTCTCTTATTTTCCTCAAAATTATTGCTAATTATTCATTCAATAGGAACTCATGTAATGTTTATCTTGTCAAAACTTAACTATAATGGCAGTTCCTAAAAAAATTATACACATCTGGGATGGAAATTTATAATATCTATTTTCTACCTTTGTACCTTAATGTAATATTGTTCTGTGCGTTCTGTTTTTTCCCATGGATTTGGATTTCTTATTCTTTCCCAAATAAGCTTCACACATTCATCTTATTGATTTGTTACAACTCTTTTTTAAAATTTAATTTCATTCTCCCTAGTATATGTAAAATCCCAGCCAGTCCTGGCTGCCCACCCGTAATGTCATCTTTTCCAGTGATGCTTTCTTGATGCTCTTAACTGGTCTCTTTTGGAACTTCTGTTGCTCTTTCCCTGCTTCCTCTGTAGACTTATCTGGTCTTACAATTCCAGTGTCTAAACTCCCAGAAGGCAGGGCTGTCTCGGTCCTCTGTTGGTCTTGCTCTCACCACCATTGTGAAGGTCTCTGTTGTTTCCCAATTAGATTCTTAATTCCACTAACTTTGCTCAGTACAGATAAATAACCAGTAGAGATCTAACAAATGTTGACCATTTCTAGTTGGCTCATAATCAATACCTCAGCCTTAGTTGATGTAAAATAATTAAGACAAACTCATCACAGGACAGAAATGAGATCTGGAGTGAGATAATTCAAAAGACTTCATTATGATGGCTATATTTTTAATTATGATATTAAAAAAGTTTATGAAACACAATCTGTTAAAAGCGATGATATATTATTATTTGGAGACATCTGCTGTTGTGTATGTCTCATTACCTAGTTTGGGAACCTTGCTTTAATGGTACCCTACTGGATATTTCTACCTTTTCTAAAGAATTGTCCCTTTTCTGATTTGGTAGGGGAGTCCATTGTGATGAACACATTTAATGGGAGGGTACTTTTTGTTGGTATTGGGGAATGAACTTTTCTTCAATCCATTAGCTTCTTTCTTATTTTTTATAATTCTTTGACTATTACCAATTGTAGTTCTAGGATCCACATAGAAATTTCTTGTGTGCTCAACTTCAGTCCACTGAGCCTATAGCCTTTAAACTCTTAAAGTGGGTCTGTGCAGTCTCAGTGCTTGTTCTTTATGCTTTTAGAGGTTACTTTTCTCTTTTTATTTTATTCTATTTATTTCTATTAACAGAGAATTAATTCTTCCTCATGAGGACAAAAACTCAGGCAGCAGATAAAATATTTTCACTTTAGAATGCATCTGCAGCAATCTTAAGATTAAAAGGTAAAAATACAGTACAAAATTTTATTTTATCAGAGCTCTTGGAGAGTGAATTGCCTATATGATGGCTTCTCATCCTGAATACTTAGTTTATTTATTTCATAGAAATGAACTAGTATTCCATGTGAATGTCAGAAAAATCAGAATCAAGAAAATAGTGTATTGTTATCATCTAATTAATTACCAGATTCCATTCATTTCAGAGAGTTGATAAAATAATATCTTTAATATGCAAAGTATCAGTCTAGAGTTGTACATTACATTCAGTGACTATGTTCTCTGGAGTTTCCTTCAATCCAGAAGAGTTATTTTGTCCTTCTTTGATTCTTTTGTTCTTTTGACTTCTAGGGTTTATATTACTTTTGATTACTATGTTCCACTTATTTTGTTAAATGTTTTTCAATTCAAGTTAGTCTGATGTAGCTTCATGATAAGTTTCAGGCTGTGTGTCTTTTGTGGAAATATCCCCAAAGTGACGCTCTGCTACTTTTCAATGCATTATTCCAGAAATGAGAGATTAATTTAACCCACTGTTGATGATGCTCATTTTGATACCTTGATTAAGGGTGGTGGCTTACAGGAGTTTCCATCATGAAGTCAGCCTTTTTCCCTCAGTGATAGGTGCTTTGTATACAGTAAATATTGCGATCTTTCACCAAATTCTTGTTCATTTGTTTGTTTACTTACTTTTAGATTTATTTATTTACATCCATTTATGTAGAAATGAACTCATGTATTCTTGTGTTGTTGAAAGATGTACAAACTTAGCTACAATTATTATTTGTCTTAAAGTTTGAATTATCCCAGATTTGGTAATTAGGGACATCACCACGCTGGTACTGTGTTTTTTAATATGGCCCCATCATTTGTTAGCACTTTTTGACACTGAAAGATGTTTCATCTTATTCTACAATATTCTTTTCCCAGAAAATAAGCCATTTCTGCAAGAAGTCATTCTTGATAGAAAATTTCAAGTTTAGAAACCAACACTGGAGCACTAGGAATTCTTATGGCTGTATTCCTCTCAGGACTTCTCATCTGACTGGATCAAGTTATAAATGTAGGTACACACACACACACACACACACACACACACACACACACATGCACACACACACCACTCACACACATGGGCTCATGTGTGCATGTATCCATGCATATCTATAGGGCTTTTATGTCTATACATAAAACCAAAAGTTCATATTTGGAATTCCAGGGTTCATTCTTTCTCCCTTTCTATATCTGAAATTCTTTCCTTTGATAATGAGAATCTTGGCTTCCATTATCTTTCACCTATGCCTTTATTTGATCAATCCATCTGTCTACTGTATAATGACCAAATTCTTGTCACTGCCGCTACATTCTTTTCTCTCATAGGAACCACTTTTCTCTACTTTCCACATGGACACACATATTTCTCAGCCCAGTTTCATAAAACAACAAGAGGTCACCTTTCCCTGAGTACCCTTACTTCATGCCTTTTGGGTTCTAGAATCCCTTGCTAAGCCATCGTTACCTTTAGTCATATCCCACAAACGTTCCTCACCTTTTTCCCTGTGGTGGCTGTGACAGATGTTCCAGATCACCCAGCTGTAGATGCAATGTTTTGCCTCCACTTGAGCCGAGACACCTTGAGTTGGGCTGGCCCTCATACTTAAACCCTTTCACAACCTTTAGCACTGATATTCTTTTTTTAAAAAATAAAACATGTGAATTTGTGGTACCTTTTTATGTTGGTGGCAACAGGGATCAAATTTGGGCCCTTGTACTTGCAAGCTAGCTATGGTACCACTGAGCTAAATCCTCGGCCAGCTGTGGCATTCTATGGTGATCATCACCACTGTTCCTTCCTTCTCCTATATGAATGTTTTCCTCCCCTCATGAGAAATGTGACAGCTACATTAGTCTACCCACACTTTTGCCTGGATACCTAACCTTCGCTTAGCTCTGTGCCCCACATTTGGCACCCTCTTCACTCTGCTCAGATTGTGTCCCATCCCACCTGACAGAGGCCTCTCACTTCATGCCAGGCTGCCTCACCTTTGCAGCAAGGTCCTCCTTACCCTGCTCGGGCCCTCATTCCCTCTTCTGTCCTGGGACTCTCCTACCTAACCATCCTTACCCTGCTTGAGCTTCTGCTGGCTAGCTTGTCTTGCCTGGGTGTTGTTTTTCATTGGGCTTGTTCTCATGCCCCTTCCACTAGGATGTCCTGTTCACCCACCTTGAGCTCTGGTGCTAGGCCAGAGCACAGCTTCTTCCCGCCTCATTCCCATGAGTGGATGCCTCACTTATAGCAAGCCACCGTCACGTACAGATACCCTTCTACTGTTGTGGTGCTGAGCTACTTCTCTGTGCTACTCTTTGCCCTGCTTTCATTCTGTAGCTCCTACTGTCTCACTGACCCCTAATGAGGCTGCCCTCTCCACCTCCCCAGACTTGTCTGCTGCAGGCTGGGTGCTGCCCACTGCTCCTGGCACAAGATTCAACTCTGCAATGGAGCTCTAGAATCCACAGGAAACTTTGTATATTGCACTGGCCTGCATATTATTTTTGCATTGCTGCAGCTTCTCTTCCACTTACCTGGGGTCTGCTTCCTGCAGCAGATGCTACTGTCTAGGTGGATACGTTCTGCATGCTGGTTGGGCTCCTATATCGAGGTCTAGCCATGGTGGCCTCCCCCTGCTTTCCCCATTGCTGAACTTACCTTGCCCAGCTAGCCAATCCCTCTTGAACTAAGTTGCTTTAGAAATGAAGGGGAGGAAAGAGAAGAGAAAAAGAGAAACAGAAAGAAGACTGGAAATGGTTTTTCACAGATCTCACTTCAACCGAGCCACAAACCCAGGGACATCATTCATAATTCCCTTTTGTTTTGAGAAGTGTTCATTTTTTGAATGATTTGAACACTTACGCAACATTTCAATATTCTGTGCCTTCCTCCGGGGCACTGAAGAGACATATTCTCTGCAAACAGCTGTTCAGTATGATACCACCAGGGTCCTCCAGTATATTTATTGCTTTGGAATTCACAACTACCTATAATTTATACATGAAGAAATCGTCAAAAAATGTAAAAAGTAAATCTTTCTAATGTATAGGGAGTATGGAGTCCAATTAGTTTTAGCAAGCTTTCCTGTCTATTAGTTATCATTTATTCAAATGCTGTTTTTAAACGCTATAAATCTATATAACTTACATTTTTGTAACTGTGGTCAGACATTATTCTTAAACTCCTATTGCATTTGGAGAATTTCTCAGGTCATCAGACAAAGAACAAAATGTCATAGTGGAAGTAGTTTTTATGACGAAGTGATGGTTATGGTGTAATTATTGTAATTAATGCTAAAGTCTAGCTATAATTCAATGTGTTTGACCAAGTGCTTCTACAGTGACTCCGGCTGTGACAGATTTACTCCCAGGGGATATGATGAGCTGGGGCTGGAGGTTCTCTTGCGCATGCGTGTTGTAATTTTGTTTTGTCAAGATCAAGTCTATCATGGTGAAGCTTTGCCCGCCATGGTGTTTTATCCTTGGAACGGATCTCGAAAAAGTATCCTGCTTTGTGTAACAACTCTTTGTTTTACTGTAACCAAGATTTCCTGAAAAGCAAGGATGGGTTGCAGTGGAGCTGCGTCCTTCTACAGAGCTGCCAAACGCCGAGAAGTGATGAGCGACACACTGCTCATCGCAGTGGAACGAAGAACGGCTCCGAACAGCTACCAGGCGAGGGACACAGCTGGGGTTCCGTTATAGACAAAAGACAATGCAGCCAGGATTCCATAGCTTCACTGCCTCAGTCTGGGACATTAAAGTTCAACCTCTGCACAGGACACATAAATATCCTTTGGATTTTCTTCAATAAGCACACACTAGAGGTTAATAATGTGGGGATGTTGGATTCCCTGCTGTTTTAAATAATTTCATGGAAAATCTAATGCAGTAGGACACTAGTTTAGAAAGGTTATTACCCTCATCAAATGGTAGCACTTCTTTTCTATTATTTTCTACCAATTTCTTGCCCTTATAGCTCCTCTCCCTTCATTTACCACAAATGATTCTTCAAAATGACACTCTGTGGTTGGGTGGAGATGGGATTGCAGAAGCTTAATCCCTAATCAGGGCCCTGTCAGTGCTGGGACCGGCGTGCATCTTTCTTTTTTCTTCTGCTTACTGGAGCTTAGATGCAGACAGAGAGGCTCATGGAGGGGCTGGGGATGGGAGCCACTGCCTGACACCCTTCGGGGCCATGTTAGGGGACCCCGTGCTGGAAGTCCAGGGGAGCTTTGGGGTAGTGATAACTCAGCAGCATCCCGGCTTTTCCAAGCTGAGTGGTGCTCTGATTTGCCGAATTCTGGAGTTGTCATCCTCTCCATGGGTACCAGATACTTAACACTGAATTCTAGAATGCTCAAGCAGAAGTTCAGAGGAGAGGTTTAAGATCAAGAAACAATGAAGGTTTCCAGGGATTGCATGGTTTCAGGTTTCCTGAACCAAAAGAGTCTGCCTCTTCAACACCTCTCTCCTTTCTTTCTATCACCCCAAGTCTGTTTAGGTGACTATGTACATTCTCAGACTCCTTTGCAAAACATATGACTAAGGGTTTTTTTTTTTTGTTTTTTTTTTTTGTTTGTTTCGTGAGACAGGGTCTCACTTTGTAGTTCAGTCTGGCCTGATCTCACTATGTAGCCCAGGAGAGCCTTGAACTCACAGCAATCTTCCTGTCTCTGCCTCCTGAGTGCTGGGATTATAGGCAAGAGTCACTGTTCCCTGCTGTGACTAAGTTCTTGTCAGTGAGATATGTACTGTTGTTTGGATATGACTGCTGGGTAAAATCCATAAAATAGTTGGAGAAAGCCAACTTGTGATTTTTTTTTTAACTTTTGCTTTTCTTTTGGGAGGTTGTCAACTGCCCTAGTTTGTCTTTGATTATAAGGAGTTCTAGAAATATGGAACTTTGAGTTTTAAAATTCTGACAATCTTAGGAAAACTGAATGAGTCAGTTACCATGCTTTCCTTTCTCTGCCAGCAGAATATAGGTGTGGTGGGTGGTATGCTAGCAGCTATCTTGTGACCATTAGATGTCAGACTTATGTTAAGGGTACATGGGAACAATGGCAAGAGCATCTCAGGTTCATTGTACCTACACCAGATTTTTCAATACCTGAGAGAAAAGTAATTCCCAACTTAGTGAAACCATATATATATATATATATATATATATCCATATATATATCCATATACATATAATGTATGCACATATATAATGTTAAACATATAATATAAATTTTGTAAGCAAAATATATCATATATATTAAATATATATAATACATTATATGTGTTAAGTATATATAATATATTATATATGCTTATATATTTGGAGCAGAATGGTCCTCTTTTTGAGCAACGCTACTCAATTTCTGATGGAACAAATCACCACAAATTCCCACACTCTTGGATTGGCTAAAGAGCCCTATTGTGCTCATGAAAAGTGAAAACATTTCCTCCTAGTTGAAATATGTTTAACTTTTTGGAAACAAGAAATGATTTTAATCTCATGGAAATGGTTTGCATTCAGGTTTGTCAGATTCTGAATTCTATCTGCAATCTGAATTGTATTTATTGTCCCCAGCCCTCACCTTTTGAAAATGTAACCTGGAAAGAGTCCCAAGAGAGATCAGAGTGGCATTCAGGGAAGCTCTGTATTTGGAGAGGGTACCTCACAAGTGATGTGGCTCCTGGGGCCTTCTGTCATGAGCAAGCAGTGACCCAGAAAAGAGCGTGGGGTGCTGACCTCATGCTGTGTTCAGCCTCTGGGATGCCTGGTGCTGCCACTCTGTGCCTGCAGCCTGCAGTGTCACCTCTGCAGCAGGCACCCGGCCCAGGGCACCTCCACTGAGCCTCTGACTGTGGACTGTACGCTGCAGCTCCTCTTTTTCTGGATCCATGTGTTCACCAGTTCTGCATCACTTTAAAAGCCACACAATTGACACAACAGTGTTAAGAACTTGAGGGTTTTAGTCTGTTTCGATTTTTCTGTTTCTAACAAGTGTGTGAAATTGACCTTAGGAATGACTGCAAAGCAGTGAAGATTGTATCTACTGTCTTTACTTAAGGATCTTTTGCCTTTTCCTCTCCTGAGTATCAGAGTTATCCTTTTCCATGAAAGGAAACATAGTTCTAAATTCATGCTAAATATTCCAAAATAATAATTTATGCAAATAAGGATATGAATTAACAACACATTTAAGTATCTGTTGCATACAAAAGCTAGAGTACACACCAGCTGTTTGATATCTAAGCAATATCACATAAAATTTGGGGGTTCACCTTTAGATCAAAGTATACACACATATACAAACACCCTTGTGTGTTACTACACACATACACATACACAAACATGCATACCCTATGTGCAAGGCACACATTTGATTTAATTCTCACAAAAATCCACTTGAGGTATGGGAAGGAG
This sequence comes from Petromus typicus, assembly GCA_004026965.1. Taxonomy (NCBI): domain Eukaryota; kingdom Metazoa; phylum Chordata; class Mammalia; order Rodentia; family Petromuridae; genus Petromus; species Petromus typicus. The sequence goes on along the minus strand of PVIR01007439.1, from coordinate 22,318 downwards.
ATGTCATACAACCATACAGTTATAAAATCATCAATGAACCAAATGAGTAGCTAACGTCATATCTGTGGTGCATTCTACTGAGTTACAGTAGTCACAGTAGTAGTTACATGGTTGTCCATGGTTCCCAGATAATTTTCTTGCTAGGGCTGTCAAGAATACTTTACAAATGGCTTATGTTACAGGCATGGAAAGAAGGGAACCGATGTTAACTGAATGTCTACTGAGTGACTTTCCATGTATTGTGGCATCCTTTTTTAGATAATAGTTACTCATAGTCTGTGAGGTGGAGAGTGTTATTTTCATACCCATTTTGTAGATGAGGAAAGATTAAGAACCTTATCGATGGTCAACCTTCTGCTGGAGTGTAGAGGCAAAGACCCCTTGTCGGGGTCTCAATCAACTAGACATATCCTGGATGACCATCAAGGAGCTGAACCGTGGTCCAGTGAGGAAAAGGGCTCTAATTAGCATAGTCCAGTTGAGAAACACAAATAAAAATGTTCAAGATCTTTCTTTCAGGGGATAATGGAAACTTGGGGCTTTACAGGACAAAAAGGAAATGTTGCAGAGGATAGGTTGCCCCGATGGGGACATAGGGAATCCTAGACAGCATGTGTTCTAGTTGATCAATGTCTGAGGGCTGGTTCTGTGAGGTCCTGAGAGCCATAATTGCTTGAGAACAATTTTGTTCTCACCATGGGAAAAGGATCCTTGCTTTGGGATCAGCCTTGTTCCTGTCATGAGTAATTGCCCCAGCTTGGGCTGATCTGTGTCATCATGGTGTCATCAAGACTCTGCTTTGCCTGGAATCTATAGTGGCTTCAGGTTTAGCACAATAACTCAAGACTTCTAGGCATCACTGAAGAGGTCTGGAGCTGGACATTGTCAAAGTTGATAAGAGGATGTTCCTGTAAAATCTGAAATTACTCTACTTGTTCTTGTCTTGATATCTTCAGCCTTGAAGACAAGTGAGATAGATGATGCAAATTTAGGGCTAATCTCCCACCCTATGAAAAATAATGCTGCAACTAATCTTTTTACATTTGCCTTTAGATATTAGTGTATTGACTTCAATTCTCAATCCTACTATAATGAATAAAGTGGAATCTATTAATTTCTATTATTATACCATATCATATTGGTGCTTTTGCAAACTTTGATCAAGTTGGAGGTTAGATGTAGGTTCCTTATTGTTCAAATTTGATTTCCTAGACTTTTGTGTGACCTGCTTATTGGTAGTTCATATTATTCAATCTGAGAAGACTTAAAATAAAAGAAAAAAATTGCATGTTAGATTTTGTCATTAGAACAAGGGGATATGAATGTACGAGTATGGGATTACTATATAATAGGAGTTGTATAGCCTCCTTTCTGTGCCCCTGAAATAACATATCCTGTGTACAAATTAGCCTGTAAAGAGTGGGAGTTTTAAAGTGTAAGAAATTATTTTCCATGTGGTTTAAAGGCCGAGGAAAAGTGAAGAGAAAAGGTGATTTTGTGATGTACACAACTCACTGTATACATTTGCATGGATTACACTTGTTGGATGCTATTTTAAAACCCAGGGAGATTCTAAACTCTGTGTTTCTAGATTACATTATTGCACACTCACAAAAAGCTTCTCAAGGACAAATTAGATTGCAGAGGAGGTTCCTTTATAGATTTGAAGAGGGAAAGCGAAAATCTCTGAGGCCAACTTGCTATAGGAATGAGGATCTCTTCTGGGATGAGGTTGAAGCTGCTCTCTTTTTTGAGCCTTGCATGAAGACTACTAGAAAAGAATCCTCCTGTAAAGTTAAGTGAACTGAATTTTAAATGAAGTTCCAGCTGACAAGCTAAGAGAGTTGGGCCAAGCTAAACAATCATTCCCAGGAGATGGTAATGCTTTGGAAGACAGGGCACGCTGTGCCCACCACCCTCCCAACCCCATACCTTCTGTTGGACTGCAAACAAGGTGTTTGTATGGGGGCACTGGTATGACTGGGAACCCACACATGCAAGTGGAATTCCATAAGCCCACCAGTGGAGATTTTTATTTGTGTGCCCTACCTATGAACCACATTTTAAAATGCATTTTGAGGTTTGAGCTAATAATGTGAATGACATTCAGTGAGATTGCCAAATGCTGGTAATTTACTCTCATTTTCACATTAATGTGGGCCCACCTGTGATGAATTGGAAACTAAATAAGCACATCAGTTTTAATTAGATATTTCAGAGACTGGATCTAGTTAAACAGCAGTATTCATTCTTATCTATTAAACAGTGGAAGTTCAGCACATTCTTTAGAAAAAGTTTATAGCCTCCATTCCCCACTATTTGTCTTTCGCATTTGATTTGTAAATATTCTTTTCAGGTGGTAGCTTTGGATTTAAAAGTGCCTAGGTTTGTACAAATAGGGAAGGAAAAAAAATCACATTTAAATCCTAAAAAGATAAGCAGACCATGTAGGAAATCAAAGATATATTAATATTAAGAAGCATGAATTTGAGAAACAAATATGCAGTAAAAAAGAAAAAAGACAAATACCATCATGATTGCCTGGAAGGTGCCAAGTGGAGAGCTGTCATTTATCTTCTTAAAATACTGATTCTACAAATTGTGATCTGAAAATGCCACCAGGATGAAGTTCTTAGGGGCTGAATGACCGCCTCACTGAGAAAGAGATTCATTTTCAAAATTCAAAACAAGAAGTTCAAGTGCTAATCAAAGACAGAATGCATAAGAGCCTAGTACCTAATGGAAAAATAAATGTACAAGTATCTTTGTTTAACATTTGTGAAAGACCAAAAATTCATAGTGGATCACGAGGCTTAGAAACCAGTTGTCTCCACCCTCAAATTATTTGCAGTTGCCATTTTTGTTTTGGTCCTAGCTTCATAGCTGTAAATTCTTCTACCTGGTTAACTGTGGACTCCAAGAGGCTGTGGCTGTATCTCCCTTGCTACAGCTAAATCCCCAGATCTCAGCTTAATGGTAGTTCCACAGTTTGTGCCTGATGAACATTTGTGTCTCTCTCTCTGGACTGTAAGTACTTAGTTCTAAAATATTCTCCTCCTCCATGTTTTTGTCATTGCCTGCTCCCTGGCTGTCCTTTCACTGAAAGCAATCTTGGCAATATTTCCGCATCGTTTATCCTCTGTCTTTCTTGAGAGAGGAATATCAAATAGTTGGCCACAGGTATGCTTTTATAAACTTTAAAGAATTTTTTTGAAGGCATGCAAAAGTTAAAAAGAATTCATGAGGTTTTCATATGTCTTTAGAAAATCAATGATGCTTATAATACATTGTACTAATCATAGCACCAAAGATAACAAAGGAAGAGTGAAAGAGGCAATACTAGGAGACAGGTAAATTATATTTTAGTAAATAATGGTACTTTTAGGGGATAGATTTCTAAGTACTCATTAAAATATGTTTATTATTTAAAGACAAAATATTTTTCCAAAGATACTTAATCAAATGACTGTAGTAAAAGAAAGCATTAGAATATGATCACATTTTTCTTTGTTAAAGTATAATTAACAAATTAAAATATACTCTAATCACACTTTCAAAAATATTCCTTCATATAGAAAAAAAGATTAAAGAATTTGCATCAGAACTTTTGAAATATTTTTCCAAATTTTTTGGCTAAGAAATGTCTTGCTTTTATATTCAGAAAACATGTTATGAAAATATAGAATTTCTTTAAATAGAAATCTCTTTGGATGGATTGAAAATATAATTTCTTAGGAGAAATTATGGTCTGTCTCTGGAGTGGTGTTGTTGGGGGAGAGGATGGTAGAATAAAGAAAGCAAAGACTGTGGAGAAAGAAGGTCTTGTGTTCCCGGCTAGGGGCGGGGTAGTTGGACATATGTCATGCCAATTTCTAGTCTAGACATCCTCAAAACCAGAGAGACAGAGAGAGACAGACAGACAGACAGACGGACAGAAAAAGTGCCTCTGGATTGTCTATGCAATTGCCACAAAGAGGGCTGGGGATTTAGCTCAGTGGTTCTAGTGCCTGCCTTGCATGTGCAAGGCCCCAGGTTCAATCCCCGGTAGTCACATAAAAATGCTGGATGTGGAGACTTATGCCCACCAGAAATCAGAACCACATACAATTATGCTGGGCATGGTAGCTGACGCCTGTAATCCCAGCACTGGGGAGGCAGAGGCAGGAGGATTGCTGTGAGTTCAAGGCTGAGCTCAGGGCCAGCCTGAACTACAAGAAAGTGAGACTCTGAAAAAAAAAAAATTCATCACAGAAAAATCATAACTAAGGAGAGAAGAAATCTAAGTTTAGCTCCAAATACCAGGTCCAGTGGCTTCCTTTTATACATAGTTTATAGACTTTTCCCTTCTGAGTGTAAAAATTGGAAATTATTTCCAAGCTTTCTGTTTTAGCTCTTCCCTCATCGCCTCTCAGGTTTTAAAGATGAAAATCCAATTATGTTTCTGATTAAAATTCTTTAAAGTTTATCCTTGCTGTTGAAACAGCCATCCAGTTCCTTATTATGAGGGCTATGCATGACATTGGTGACCAATCTCTTGCTTCCCTTCCAACTCACTGCCCGAACTCATCCTATACTTTATCATAGCACACCACAGGTGGCTGTGTACATAGCATCCACCATTATTCAGGTGGCCCTTACTTTGGAAGTCTCCTCTGAGTCCCTTCCTCCATTGGCCTGTCCCCTCATCTGCCATCAGTCACACACTGTCACTGATTAGTTACCACAGCTAACTCTCCTGCCTGCCACTTCACTGTGAGCCTTTGAATGGCAGGAACCAGGAGATGGTCATCTTTCATTTTAGAGCATACCACAGGATTTTTGGTCCTCAGAAGATATTCGATAAGCCTTTGTTTATAAACACTTGAGATGAGTTGGTGATATGTATATACAGGGACTGTTAACTCAACTCCCAGTTCAGCCTGCGCTGGTCTCTTACTGGCCAGGAGAACCTGGTGCCTGTCTGCTGCAGAAGACTGAGTTCACCCATGGCCTGAATGACCAAGAAATGGATTTTCTCCAGCAGCCAGAAGGAATGGAGCAGAGTGCTGCTGACTCTTCAATATCAGTCCAGAGACCCATGGTGGATTATTGTTCTAAGCAATTAAACTTGTGGTAATCAGTTACAGCAGCAATAGAAAGTGAATACAGAGTTTAGAACTATTTCAGCATAAGTAACTATCTTCCTCCTTGGCTACCCAGCTACCTATTATCTTCATCCATTCTTTGTAGAGAAAAGCCTGGATAAAAGGGTACAAAAAGAAAAAAAGAAGAGAGGGAATAGTTGCCTTTATTAAATACAATCCTTAATATTTTAAATAATTTCTACCATTAATTTAATATTAAACATCTTTTATCAACTATTGGTTGAAGTCCCTCCCCATTTTTCCTAATACCTGTATACTTTCTCTGTCTTTGTCTCTGTCTGTCTGTGTCTCTTTTGAAATGAGATTGGGCACATTCACAGCGAAAAGGACCTGTGCTCCTTTTCAAAGTATTATTGGCAGTTAACCCACAGAGTTCCCCAATAGTGCTATAATTCTCACAAGGTTGTCACAGAACTCAGGACAGGGGATGAGATGCATACTTTCCTCACTGGAGTGAGTACTTGGAGTTGTCTGTCATCTTTTCTTAAAGATGTGTAAATGGGGCTTCTAAGTACACACTCTGCTTTTGTTGCATTTATGATGCAGTTTTGCATTTGTATCACTGTTCAGCCTGTTGGGCTAGGGTTACACAATCTTTCAGAGAGCCTCTAATGAACTGGGTGAATTTTATAGGTACATTGCTGTTTCCCTTGTAGCTGGTGTTCTTTTGAGAAGATCATGTTCTTTCTCACCCTGTTCCCCATATCCCAAGACAGTTATCAGTGCCAAACAGACTATAGATATAGACAATGTTGATCTAGATGGGAGTTGGTTTCTGGCCTTAGGTTTTAGTTCTGTCTCTGTCCTAGAGCATGTGATCCTGGAAAAGCATCCTGTCCTTTATTCATTTTATAGTCATTGAAATTTGACTATGTGCCAGTACTGTATTGGATACAGGGACTATAAAGTTGGATTTGATGGAGTTTCTTTTTCTCCAAGGAAAGAGAATGAGTGGGAGAACAAAACACAGAAACACTGACAGCACCATGTGATACGTGCTGCTGTGGAAGTGGGTCCAAGCTACCATGAGGCTTCAGAGGGGACAGCGACTCACTTTGCTTATTTCAGAGACACAACAGAAACACCATTGGTCAGCTTGCTGTTGCTGTGACCAATACATGATGCGATAGGCAATACCAATACATCAGCTAAAAGGCAGGCAAGGTTTATTTTGATGTCAATTCTGCATGCAGAGCAAACAAGTTGCCCTACGTGTGCCACTCACGACAGAAGCCCTTTACTGGGGCAAGGTTTATTTTGGATTCAGCTTCTGAGGTTTCAGTCTGTGGTCACTTTAGTCTATGGTAGCACAATATGCCATGAGGAAGGCACTGGCTGGGATGGTTTGATTGCCTCATGGACTGGAGTTGATATTCCTGTAAAGACCATGTCCCCATTGGCTTATCTGCTTTCCACTAAGCCCCATCTCATGATGGCTTTACCTTCTCCCAGCACCACCATAAGCTGAGAATGAAGCTAGGGGATTGGTCTTTGGGGCAGCATTCCAGATCCAAACTCTAGCATTGTTAAAATCAATTAATTTGGTACTACATATTGAATCGAGGGCTTTCACCTTGGACTGTACTCTGCCCTTTTCCCCTGCCTTTGAGATAAGGTGCTATAAGTTACTATGTTTCCAAGGCTGAGAGTGAACTTGCAATTTTTCTGCCTCAGCTTCCTGAATGCTGAGACCTCAGACTTATGATACCTTGCCTGGATAACACATAGCACTTTAAAGATGAGTTGGAATTTGTTAGTTGGGATAGAATATTTCATTCAAAGAGAGCATGTGCAAAGTTTGAGACATATCTTCTCAAACAGAACATATCAAACTTCAATGTACATATAAATTACTACAGGAATTCTATTAATACATAGATTCTAATTTTGTAAGGTAAAGATTGAAGGCCTAGACTTCTAACAGTTCCCAAGAGTGCTGATAGGCTGAGTTTTCGGAACCTACTAGGAGTAAAAAAACCTTTAAAGCTCTGTTGACATCACTAGCCACACGTGGTTATTTAAATTTAAATATATTACCATTAAATGAAATGAAAAATTCAGTGCTTCCATTGCATTAGCCACTTTGCGAGTGCTCAGTAGATACTTGCACCTGCTGGACATCATGCTTCTATTTTTGTAGAAAGTTCTTCTGGACACTACTGCTCTAGATTTTATTATGAGCAGTCAAGTAATATGAGCATTCCCAAATAAGTCCTTCTTCATAATAACCATATTTAGGAATATTTAAGAGGACAGGATATAGAGAATCATTTGTCAGGATAAGATATCTGAGTTCTAATCTGAGATATTCCATTTTCTGGCTCATTGTTCTTGCACAGGCCACTTAAATTCTGGGTTTCAGGGCTGGGGATTTAGCTGAGTGGTTCCAGTGCCTGATTTGCAAGCTCAAGGTCCCGAGTTCGATCCCTGGTAACCACATACAACAATGTCAAGTGTGGTGGCTTACACCTGTAATCCCAGCACACAAGAGGTAGAGGCAGGAGGTTGTTGTGAGTTTGAAACTTGCCTGGGATACATAGGGAGCTCAGGACCAACCTGAACTACAAAAGTGAGACCTTGTCTCAAAAAAAAAAAAAAAAAAATCCTGAGGTTTCAATTTCCTAATCCAGAAAACATGATGTTACATTATATAATCCACATGGGGCTCTGAAGGTCTAAAATCTCAAATTTTTAAATACACAAAACTTTCAATTTCATTATGATAAGGTTAACCTGCTATAATTACTCATTATAAGACCTTTCTGTTCATAGTAACAAGAAAAGACATCAGTAAGAAATTTCTCACAATATTAAAGCTTATTTATTATTTATTGTGTGTGTGTGATTTTTTAATACAGGGTCCCATTTTATAGTGTAAGTTGGTTTTGAACTCACTATGTAAGACAGTACATAGTGTATGTATGTAGACAGGCCTTAAACTCACTGAGATCCTCCTGCCTCAGTCTCCCAAGTGCCATGAGCGACAGGCATGTACCATGATGGCCAGCTGCTAGTCCTTCTCTAGAACATCATTTTATTATTTAGCTAGGCATACAGTATTTTATTTAGGTATATTAAGAAGTATCATTTCATATTTGGCATCCAATAACTTCTATGCATTGAGAAAATGTTATTGTTTTTTAAATCTGCTTGTTCATTTGGATAATTTCTTGCTATGTGCTTATTGTCATTATTGAGTGATTTACTTCTTAAAACGTGTTCTCCTCCTCTATTTTCTGTCATAGGCACATGTCTTAGTCACCCTCCTTGTCACCAGGACAAAATACCCAGCATCCACAACTTACAGACGAGGTTTACTTTGGCTCATGTTTCAGAAGTTTCAGTCCTGATGTAGACTACAGCATGGTAGAAGGCCTGGCTGGAAAGAGACAGTTCCATCATGTCAACTAGGAAGCAGAGAAGGAAGAAGAGCAGAAGGAGATGCACATGTCAGGCCCTCAGCGACCCACTGTTCCTGACTAGGGCTCATTTCCCAACAGCAAGCTAGTTATAGCACACCTTAATTTTCTCACATTCTACCGGCTCCAACTCTGGGCACATGAGGATTTGGGGGAACATCCAGATACAAACTCTAACACTGTACTTTCTTAGGTAGCCAACATTATTTGTTACTTATTTTTACTTCTTAAGTTTGGTATCTTAAAGTCTTGCCATTTTTTAAAATCATGAGTTCAGCATTTAATGTTAAACAATGATAATCACATAGATCTAAATTGGAGGGAAATAATTTTCCTCAGCTGAGGACTTTGTCTTCAGCCTTGGTCTTGGGTAAAAAAAAAAAGTACTGTGCTGTCTTTCCACCTTATCATTAACATATCTCAGTATCTAAAAACAGTGGCAATGTTAGTATTTGCTCATATGACTATCTGACCCCTCATCTAACAGCTGATTGTTTTGGGGGCAAAAAGAGTGGTGTTTGGGGCTTTCAAGAAGAGCAATACAGCAGAGCTTGACCAGTTCAGAATGTACTCTACTGTTGTAGCTTTTTTTTCAGGTCATCTCACTTATCATAATATAAGAAGGAAAAATTACAAGCTTTTTAAAGGATAAATATTCTTGAGAAATAAGAACTTTTATAAACTAACTTAAGAAATCTATAGAAGACTGTTCTCAACACAATTCAGTAGTTCTATGATGCTTTAAGAACTTCTTTCATCTTTTGGTTTGACTGCTCTGTGTATCATGAGTACCTTTCTAATGGTTGTCAGATGACTTCTCAAATTCCAAGCATCTTATATTTACATACAAACATCCTTTCTGGTTTTCTGACTTTCTACATGTAGTTTTATCTTTCTTCTGAGTCTGCTGTTTTCCTTTAGCTAAAAGAAGTCTTTTAAATGTAGTTTTTACATCACTTATCTGCTAGGGATTAATTGTATTTTTTTAATGTTCTCTGAAAAAGATCTATCTTACTTGCATTTATTGAAAGATATCTTTGTTTCAATTACTGAAGGCTACAAAATTTTATTTTCACTCTTGAAAGATGTAAACTTCTAGTTCAGTGTAATTTTCTTTCAGCCCTTTCATGATGTCATTCTATTGTCATTTGGATTGCATAATTTCTGACCAAATGTCAGTTAAATAACTCTGCTGTTCCTGTACCTAGGCTGGCCTTGAACTCACTGAGATCCCTTGAAGAATTCCATCTGACTGGTTTTAAGAACTTTTTGTCTTTATCTTTTTTTTGTTTTTGTTTTTGTAGTTTATGTAGTTCACTTTGTAGTTCAGGTCAAGGAGAGCCTCAGACTCAGAGCAATCCTCCTGCCTCTGCCTCCTGAGTGCTGGAATTATAGGCATCAGTCACCATGGCTAGTATTGTTGTATGTGATTACCAGGGATCAAACCTGGGCCTTTGCACTTTCAAGGCAAGTGCCAGGACCACTGAGCCTAATCTATGGTCCTTGTTTTTATCTTTTATTTTCAGTATTTGTCCAGGGCAAGACTGTTTGTGGTTTCTTTTATATTTATCCTGCTATGCCTCATGTAGTTTCTCACATTCTTAGAATATCCTCAGCAATTATTTCTTCAAACATTGTTTATGCCCTTTTCTCTTCCTTCTCTTATCTTTGGACTTCAGTGACATCATATTAGATCTGTTGTCCTGTCTCACATGCGTATTATGCTTCTCCCACTTAGTCTTTTGTCCCTGCTTGTGCTTCATCTTGAATATTTTCTGTTGTTCTGAGTGTAGTAAACTCATCTTTTGATATGTCTAGCTTGCTGATGAACTCATCAACTGAAATTTTAATTTTAAATATTCTATTTTGGTCCCAAATTTCAGAGAATTCCAAGCTCTTATTCCAGATAATGTTCTTCAAACATGATCAGTCATCAATGAAGTGCATTTTATTAATCTTGAAAGGTCTGATTTAATGTCAGTAATTATGACAATTTAAAAATAACTAAAAATATATAAGATTAGTCTTTGAATGAAGCTTTACATTGTATGAATTGATTTCATATTTCTGGACCACGAAAATCCATCATGTGAGGTACATAAGGAAAATGCCTTTATTGTTTCTGTTTTACATTGAAAGAAACTCAACTTATAAATGGCAAAGACTTCTTTGCATTTTCTGATGGAAGATTCTTTGCTTTTATCTGTCACATCTTTCTGCTCAACAAAGCTTACCTGAAGCAATCTGAAACCAGAGATCAGAGGGTCATACAGTTGAATAGTTGTTTTGCTAAATGAATGCCAAGTGGTTCACTCTAACTTGATTTATCTAGTTTCTACAATTTATTTGAACATCACAAAGCATTACTTACCTGAAAAAAATTATTTTACCTTCCTTTAGTGAGAGCCATTTTTATTTCAATTACAGAAATTTATAAAATGTCATCAAAGATATAAAATTTTATCAAAGCATTACTTACACTTTGTTTTCTAGGTTTTGTATTATTTACAGTAAACCAATAACATTGGAAATTTTTGATATCTATAAACTTCTATAGACAAAGTCACTGATTTTTATATAGTCAATATGACTATCACATGAATATGAATTCATTGTTATTGTAAACAATTTCACATACATAGTATAATGTAAACAATGTGCTTTACTTATTTTATAGAGCAGTGCTTTCTCATGCAGTGTATTAAAACCTATCTTCAGCAGCTGTGAAAATTTTGGTAGTAGTAAAAACATTAACATTAACAGTAGTCATGATCTATAAGCATTCATTTATTTTGCTATGATGACACTGATTCTGGACAACTAAGAAAGAGGATTTTGGTCACCAATAACAAATAAGGAAAGCATGTGATAGCTATATATGAACTCATTTTATGATCACATATGATGATCTCGAAGATATTTCCAGAATAGCTTTATGGAATTCAGTGATTAAGACCTCAGGGAAATAATTCATTCCATTACACCTTGGAAACCTACTGCCATGGATGACAAGGAGAGGTGAGACTTTCACTTTCCCTGTATGGACTGGCCCTCCCATAGTCATTTCCCTACTTTGATAAGCCTAGTAATTTTAACCCAGCACACAAAAGGAGCTGTGCATGGAGAGTTTTAGCTCTGAGTATTCAATACCAGGTCCTAGTTTTGGCAATTCTAATTAAAGAGGAAATAAAATTCATTCATTTCTCCATGCCTTTTTTGCACCTTGCATGAAACCTTGCCAAATCCAAGGTAAAACTTCCCACCTAGGAAACACTTCACACTCTGAGAGATACTATTCCTAAGCATACTTTCCTCTTCTGTGGCTCCAGCCTAAATCCACAGCTGAACAGTAGGATGCTGCTTGCTAATGTTGATCATTCTGGCAAAACAGTCTGACAATTCTGCAACCCAATATAACTAGTTAGTTTTGTTTTGCAGCTGAATGCTTAAATGATATGAGAGTTTGTGAAATGCAGTGGTCTTTACTGTTGTCCTTTTCTACTACTCTCTGTGGTGCCTCTTTCTTTTACCTCCAAGTTCATGTCTTATCCTTTTAGAATGAAGGACTATCATTCAGACTATGGATATAAGCATAATCAATGTACTCTCTGAAAAACCAGCTGCAGTGATTTAACTTAGCCACAGCTTAGACGTGTCTAGATGATTGGTTTCTTATTTATTTTTAAATTTCTGGAAAAGAAAAGCCAACTGACTACTCATCGTTTAACATTAGCTAAATCTAAGTGAAAGCATGAAAATTTCTATAGCAGATTTACCTTTTTAATTACGCTTGGCAAATGTTTCCAGACTGAAGGGAAGAAATGGTGTTTGGGGAAGTGCCAAATGGCAGAAGGAAGTATGACCTGAGGTTCAAAATGTTGAAGAGTAAATTCCTGGCTGAGACTGAAAAACAAAAGAGCCAAGATCTGAATATTATTATTTCTTGAACTCCGTTCTCTTTCCTTTGATTTTGAAAAAAAAACTTAACTGAATTACAAACTTTGCACTTCGATTCTAATAATATCAGAAAGTAATAATGATGTTTCCTGTATCTATAGAGTTTCAGCACAAGATTTTAAAAGGAATGTTTTCCTTGTTTGAAAAGAAAAGAAATGTTTGAAAGGAAAGAAATGTTTTCAAATGGTTCTAATATCAAAATATTTTGGGGCAATTTCCTTGTTCCCATATTCTGTAGTTTTCCTATCTTCCCACTAAATCACTTGACTCCAAGCAAAAGGCTCCATGAGCTCAGAGGCCCTGAGTTCATTCACGTAATAGACAGGAAGAACTACAGGGACTCCCCCCTAGTGCTCTGGGCCTCAGTGTTCTGACATTTATCATAACAGGGAAGGGTAGGGAGAAATGGGATTGAGTTTGGCAATATGAAATTAGACTTATGAATATTGGTTATACAATAAGAGACCAGTCAACTATGGGTAATTAGGCATTGAAATTTATTAGGAAAAAAGGGAAATCAGGTGCAACTTCTGAACATATTCTAAAAGAATATTTACAGTGAATTAAAGACAGTGACTAAAATTATGCCAGAGAAATCAGTGTAAATCAAGTGATTGAGTGATTAGATTATGGTGTAGAAAGAGAGTTCGATGGTGGATCCCTTTTGTACATTTCTATACCCATCAATAGAACAGGCCATCCTTCCCCAGGTGTTAGATCCTGGCTGTGTTTCTGGGTGAAGTCTTGTTTGAAAGGCAGACATAAGACTCCAGAACATGACTATAGATAGCAGCCCAGTTGTTGGATGGGGTAGGTGAAAACAGCAGCAAATCACTAGAATGTCCCCAGCATCTTAGTTTCACCATGTCCAAACTGTGAATTCAATCTTCTCCCTCCTACCTGAACTTGTATTTTGGTCAGCACGTATTTCATTGCTAGTTGTATAAAGATATTAATCTTTGACCAAACCTAGGCAATGCAATTCTAAAAATGTTCCCTATATCAGTACAGGCTTATTTATTTGCCCCTAGACTATAGGAGCAGCGTTATTTCTGGTGTCTCTCTCCCTTCCATCAGTGTTTAACTGTACTCTGCTGTGACTTCCTTACAATGTTAATCTCTCCTAAGAATCTTTAGCATTTCCTTCCTGACTAGACAATGCTTTAATTTCTTCTGTGATTACAAGAGACTTAACAATTTGGCTTCCATGTACTGTCCTACCTTCATCTGTATACCAGAGTTGAACTGAGCTCTCCTTTTCCAAGCTGGATATACCCTGTTTTCACTTCACCAGGCCTTTGGTCCCGGGTTAAGTTGTGACACTGACTTATGCTTTTAGATAAACCCATTAGAAGAATATGGTGGAGAAGGTTAAGAAACTTATTACACTAGTCTTGGGGATACTCAATGTGTTATTTTTAGTTGTCATGTTCTAAACAGCTTAACAACTCAATGTCCAAAGTGCTACATATAAAGGATGTGGAAAACAGATTCTCAGTGAATATGCTTGTTCTAAGAAGTTTCACACTATTTAATTGGTCTAATCATGTAGCCTCTTGTATTCAAAGGCTTTACTTAAAGAAATAAAACAGACTTGAAGGTGAACAAGAATAAAATTTAGATGAATAATATATTAAGAATGATAGCTATAAAAATAACATTTGTTCAAATTTACTCTTCACATTTTATTCATATTTTTGTAAATCTAAATACTCTGTTAAAACCAATATGCTACTAATTTATCTTAAGGAACATGGAAAAGAAAAAGGACTGGAATGATTAAAGGTGTAATTTTTTTTTAAAATCTTTATTGGTACATTAAATATACACATCATGATTGCACTCCATAATGGGGATTTGTACCAATATAAGACACAACTTAATTCTCATTTTTTCCCATAGCCCTACCCACCCTACCACCCCCCCATATACATAAAATTTGTTTCCTTACTTTTTTGTTACAATCTCAACATTTTCCCCTTTCACCCTATTTTACATTGAGCATTTTCTATTGCACAATATATAACATACAATGCTAGGACTCATTTACATCTTTATTTTCTCAAGGTGTAATTTTTAAGGCAAAAATGCCTTTGATCTCTGTGGAGTTGTGCTCCGCTCTCAGTGGAAACTATTGGTCCTGGTTTTTCAATTATAACTTTGAATCATATTCCTTTATTAGTAACAAGCAATCAATCATAATTAATTAGTTAAAATGTTCAACCGTTAAAATCATTACCATTAATTAAAATAATTATCTCTGTTTTGGCTGCACTTCATTACCATTTCCGGGAGGCGCGTTGCGTTCCCGCGCCCCAGTCTCAGTTCAGAGTCTCCAGAAAACCAACGCACACACCAGACGATCTCTGAGCTACTCTAAAAATGACTCCTGGAATTCAGTTTTGGACTATCTGGTTCTTGCTGAATTTTCGGAAAACATTTTTTACAGTGTTATGGGCTTCATGGAGGAAGTTCTTTGAAATGAATGTTAGCTTACCACACAGCATGCTACAAATGGAGGCTTTTTTGGAAGAAATGTTTGTTTTATTCTTTTTAAAAATTGATTTTATTGGAACACTTTATATATACATTAAGATCACATTCAACATTGACCAGTATGTGACACACCTTGATTCTCATTTTTTCCCATTTTCCTGCCCTCCCTGCCACTTCCTGTCCCCTATATACATACATAAGCTCTTTCCTTTTTTTATTACCATCATTTTTTTTCTTTTCCTACTTTACTTATCCCTACTTCCTCTTTTTCATTTCCTTTTGAACATGTTCCTCCTATTTCATACATTTTGGAACTCATATACACGTTCAGTTTCTCCTACCAGAGGAATGATACAGTATTTACATAGTTGTGTTCAATATGTTTGTTTCATTTATGAGTATGTCCTCAAGATACACCCAATTTGTTTTATTTTTTAAAATGGATTTTGAGAGATGTGGGTGGAAGTGGGGGCAACTGCAGGACATAATTTCTTCTTCTTCTTCTTCTTCTTTTTTTTTTTTTTTTTTTTTTTTTTTGTGGTACTGGAGATCAAACTTAGGTCCTTGTGCTTCCAAGGTAAGTGTGGTACCACTTGAGCTAAATCCCCAGCCCAGGATATAATGTATGTTGGTTTATTTTTTTACTTTTTCTGTATGTAGTTTCTCAACAAAATCTTAGTCCTTCAATGAAATAGCTACTGAGCTTTCCTTCTTAGAAATTCTCATGGCAGATCTGACATTAGAGTTTACTTCTATATGTTCTGTATTAGAGCTTACCATTATATAATCTGTATTATTACTCTCTAATTGCCTAACTGTACTTCATTAGCTATGCTTTGCCAGGTCTTTGACTTACCCAGTCAATCCAAGAGGTACATAATGCCAAACACCTCAGAGGAACTCAGTAAAGTGTTGCTGAAAGAGCAAACTATTCCTTAGAGAGTGTTCTGAATATGTTATAATGTTATTTCTTTTAAAAAATCAAAACAAAACTGAAACACAATTCTTCAAAAGTTTATAATCAGGAAATAGGAAATTTTAACCTAATTTTGGAATAAAATTTCATTTTGAAGTTCATTCTTATCCTAATATCACTAATTGATATTCTTTCTTAAGTTTTATGTTGTAATTAAACAGTTAGTAGATTTCCTTTAGTAAGTTGCTGGATTCCCAGTAATTGAAAGCTGTTTTCATCTATTTGTTTTTCAGTGAATTTATAGCTTTGTGCCTGAATTAATATTTTAGTCAGTTTTTTTCTTTATGATTTAGAAAATATGACCAGATAGTTTCATTTGCATATCAGATTTTCATGTAGTATATTTTTAGAAATTCATTGTCTGTAGATGTTATTGAAGGTTTGTAATTTTTTTTCTCATTTTCTACTTTGCATGACTCATTTGCTTCTGTATTTGTATATTCTCTGCCCATAACAATTTTAGCAAGAATATAGCAAACTGAATTGACATGGAAGTCCTCTTTTCACTCTAGACAATGTCATCACCAGCAAGTATAACTCAAAGAAGCTTCCAGGTGCCAGAAATAATAAGAGAGTCAGTAACATTTAAAGGTTGTCAATCTGTGTGGCCATGAAAATAGTCAAAGAGGAAATGAAAATGTAAGGCTGATAAATCAGGTTACAAACCTTGAACCATATAAGCTTGCTACTCAGCTCCGACTATGAACATACAATACACTTCAGAATATAGGAGCTCTAACACAGATAATCCTAAAATGTTCCCTACAACACTAACATTTAACACCTGCAAAAGATAATTCCTTGAATACAATAAGTTCTTCTCACCCAAGTGAAGCTAACACCATGAGAGACAATATAAAGATGGAACAGATGGTCACATTTAAAGAGCTAAAGATGGTAAGACAATATGAAAGTTGACTTAAATCTACTTAAATTTTTTCTAAAAGAAAAGGGAGAATGGTGATAGAGCTTGGTGGTACAGCAATTGCTTAGCATCCATTTGGCCCCGGGTTCTATCTCCAGTACTACAAAGAGCAAAAAAGAAAATGATAAGGGAAGTAACAGAATATATTAAACAACAACTAACTGAATGAAATAAAGAAAAGACAAATAATTACATAAATGAAAAATGTCATAAAAACTATAAAAATAGTAACAAAAAATTCACTCTGGTGGTAGAGATGATGATGATGAATTATTTTTGCTGTTTTGTGAGAGGGTCTTGCTTTGTAGTTCAGGCTGGCTCTGAATTCACTATGCAGCCCAAGCTGACCGTGAATTCACAGCAGTCCTTCTGCCTCTGCATAGACAAAGGGAAAGAGAACTGGAGAAGTAAAGTGTTAGAACTGAGGAAGTCACCTGAAAATTACCACAAATACTAAAAGACATCAAAGATGTGAACAAGGAAAAACTAATTTCTCAGATAGGGGAGCTAGAGCGATAAAATAGGAAGAATGAAGGAAAGACAATATTTGAAGAGATAATCACTGAGACTTTTCTAAAATGACAGACAAGTGTCCCAAATTTTGTCTATGTAATACATCATTATGAGCTGTCATTATCCGATATCTAACTACACATAACTGCGATTTTACAGCCCACATTTCTAGTTCTGTCTGACTGTTGTGTTTTACCTCCTGACCAGAATTTTTCTACATCCTTACCATAGTACCACTTAATATGTATATTTGACATTCAAGATTTCATATCTCAGAGAGATTATGTAATATTTGTCTTTATGGGTTTGCTTTTTTTTGTCAGCGTATCTTTCAGGTTTACCTGGGCTATTACAAATGGTAGGATTTCCTTTCTAAAAAAGGATAAATAAGGGCCAGGGATTTAGCTTAGTGGTTCCAGTGCCTGTCTTGCAAGCACAAGGGCCCAGGTTCGATTCCCCAGTAACCATATACAATACTGGGCGTGGAAACTTACACCCAGCAGCTACCAGTACCACGTACCACAGTGCTGGGCATGGTGGCTCACGCCTGTAATCCCAGCACTTGGGAGGCAGAGGCAGTAGGATTGCTGTGATGTGAGTTTGAGGCTGAGCTCAGGGCTAGCCTGAACGACAAAGCGAGACCCTATCTCAAAAAAAAGAAAAAATAAAAGAAAAATAATTTTATGTGTGTGTATGTGTCTGTACATATATAATTGTGATAAAAATACATAATGTATAACACATGTCCATTTACTCATCCATCAGTGACACTTATGTCATTTCTATTATCTCAGATTTTTTTTTTTTTGTTTTTGTTTTTGAGACAGGGTCTCGCTTTTGTGGTTCAGGCTGGCCCTGAGCTCAGCCTCCACTCACATCATAGCAATCCTCCTGCCTCTGCCTCCCAAGTGCTGGGATTACAGGCGTGAGCCACCACACCCAGAACTGTGGTATGTGGTAGTGATTGCTGCTGGGTGTGAGTCTCCACGCCCAGTATTGTATATGGTTAACCGGGGATCGAACCCCGGCCCTTGTGCTTGCAAGACAGGCACTGGAACCACTGAGCTAACTCTCCTGCCCCATTATCTCAGATGTTGTGAATAATGTTCAGCATGAGTTAGAATGAGAACTAGGGTGGGCCCTCATTCAATACCACTAGTGTCCTTATCAGAAATTATGCAGACATGGAAGGAGAGAAGCCAAGGAATAGTTAAAGAGAAAAGATGACCATCTAGATATCAGGAAGAAAGGTCTCTTAGGAAGCCAGACATGCCAGTATTTATCTCAGTTTTGCAAATGATCCAGTCTGTGATACTTTGCTATTTTAGCCTCAGAAAACTGAAGTAGCCTCTTAGATCTGTTTGACTTGGCACATGGTTAAAAGTCCACATCTCAGATTTCTCTCTGCAAAACAGATCATAAAAGCCCTATCTCACAGGGTTTTGATCATTTAATTAATGTATGTAAAGAACTTGGAATACTGCCTATACATGGTTAATCCTCACTAAATGTTAGTTATTACTTTTTAATTAAAAATACTCAATTTGACAAACTATTAACATTATGACTAGTTGAAATATGGGCATTTGTTATGTTTTGCTATGTACTTTAAGGCAAATTTCAAGAGCATTATGAGCAAAAGTAAATTTTTATCTCACTTGGAAACTTGATAGTAAGAATACAATAACAGATATAATAGTAGAGGTTTTATTAATAGCATTATTCATCTGAGAAATAATTTTATACCATCTACTCCATGTTATATGTCAAGTTAATCCTTTGAAAAATATGTATTACTCATTACCTTTCATTTCTGAGGTTTTATTTACCACTATTAAGTTCATTTTCAGAACTTGTGATTCAGTTGGCTTAGGAAAGTATAACAAGATAGTTCCAAAGACACTCTGAATCTTACCTCACAAACATCAGTGTCCCAAATAGATAATAGAGAGGGAGAAGGAGAGAGTGAGAGTGGGCAAGGGAGAGAGGGAGAAACAGATAGACAGACACACACACAGAGGCAGACAGACAGACAGAGAGACAGAGAGACAGAGATTTTCTGCTTGAGAGAATGGATAGAATCAAGTCAAGCATTAGACTTGAACCTCTACATAAGGCTCATTATGGTAAAGTTCAGTGCTGGAAAAATCTCACAGTTCCTAATCATCTGGCCAATGCCTGCTGGAATTGTGTTGGGATAGGAGTCAGGCTGCAACTTTCCCCTCTTCTTCAACTTCAGACTTTTTTTTTTTTTTTGAGACAGGGTCCCACTTTGTAGTTCAGGCTGGCCCTGAACTCAGCTTTGAACTCACATCACAGCAGTCCTCCTGTCTCTGCCTCCCGAGTGCTGGGATTACAGGCGTGAGCCACCACACGTGGCACTGTGGTAGGTGGTACTGATTGCTGCTGGGTGTGAGTCTCCATGCCCAGTATTGTATGTGGTTACTGGGAGTTCGAACCTAGGTTCTTGTTCTTGCAAGACAGGCACTGGAACCACTGAGCTATAAATCCCCGGACCCAGATTTTCTTGGAATAGGGTACCAAAGCTAGCATGAGGCTTGTCTAAATGTCCAGTGGCAGGCCTTCCATGGTGAGAATCACCGCTTATACAAGTGAAAGCCCCATGAGGTCAGAGCACAGAAACAGAACTTCTAGTCCAGCCTCAGCATCAATGGTGGTGGTGAAGTTTTTTGGCAATATTAGTCCCAGTCCTGGAGTGGGCCTGTGGTACATATACTCTCTTTATGAGGCTAAATTCCACTGTGGCTGTACTAATTAGGTGACATAGATTAGCCTTTCTGGTCAGGGTACTGGCTTCTGTTCTTATTTCTCAACCTTGGGCAGGATAGGAATCACCAGCTCAGTACTTGCAAATGTGGCTCTGGATCCACCACAGCATAAGGCAGGGAGTAGTGACACGTAGGGATAGACTTATGTTTGGTCTGCATCACTGTTAGCTGCGGTATAAGCCCTGCTTCACCCCTGAGACAATAGTCTCTTAAAATTGTGAGATGCAAGTACGATCGTTTTAGTGTTATCCAATGTGACCAAGAGACTGCCTTTAGTGATACTACTTCACTCTTAGGCAGCCCAGCACGTGCAAGATTCCATTTTCTAGGGATAGGGCAATGTAGTGGACAAAAGACTTTGCCCAGGAACCTAGTCATTGACTGCTGAAATATAATGAAATGCAGATGAGAACAGCTGCTCTCCTCAGGCCTGCCTGAAGTCGGAGCCTCCAGAACAACACCAGGACCAGAGAAAGGCACGTAGTCTGAACCCACTACACTTCTACTTCAGCTAATATTGCTTGTGACTGTTTCAGTGGTCTTTGATCATGAGTTTACCCCAACAACAGGCAACCCATAGTTGTATGGCCCTTAACTCCATTCCAGTATTGTTCTGGTCTTGGCAAGCTGTGGGCTCCCCTTGGCAACTTTATGTGTAATACGGAAGACTAAGGCTTGTTCATCCACAATGAGACTGTCTAGAGCAAGGTGGATTCCTGCAGTACCTGACCACAGGCAAATAACTAATGAGCCATTAGGGCTTGTCCTAGCCCCAGGGAGGGGCTTGTGGAGATGAATTACTCTTTCTAGGTGCTCTTCTGTTCCTCTCTGAACAATATACCAACAAGTCTGGGTATAGATTACTCTCTAGCACTAAAACAGTGTTAACACCACCGCTAGACTCTGGACAGTTTGGATCTGGACCCCATCAAGTGCTAAAATAGTAGAAGGTGCTCTAAAGTCAGACAAAAGAAGCAACCTTCTTAGAATTTTAGGAAAAGAAGAAGCATAAGCAAAATCAAATTAGGAACAGTGGAACAAATATACAGTGTTTCAATGTCTAGATGATGTTTGTTGCACATGATCCAGCACCAAGAGCATTCAGAAAGTCATGGTCTCATCTAGTCCTCAAAATAAGGTGCCAGAAATTGAGCAGGTAGTGATAAGTATGATAAAAGGATCAAACAATTTAAAATAGCTATTTTAAGGAGATTAGATGAGCTTGAAGAAAACACAGAGGAATGTTTTAATACTGAACTAGAGAAACTTAACAAGGAAATGAAAGAAATAAAAATTCTTGAGCTAAAAGATAGACTCAGCAAAACTGAAAGCATGACAGGTAATAAGAGGATAGGTCAAACAAAAGAAAAAAAATACCTCAAAGACAAGTTATTTTAAAATAGTTGGAGGAGTGAAAAAAAGAATAAAGCTAAAGTTTATGGAAACTTTGGGACAATATTAAAAGAGCAAATATTTGAGTTATTTGAGCTCAAGGAAGACTTGAGATTGGCAAAAGGGTGGGAAAATAGTAGAAAACTTCTAGAGAAAGATAGAAATGTCTTTCTAGAGAAATATCTTTCTAGCTGTAGTAGAAACATCTTTCTAGAGAAAGATACAAATATTCTTATAAGGAAAGGTCAGAGGTCACAAGTCAAATTTAATTCAACCAAGTCTATTTTAAGACATCATTAATCAAACTTTCACAGGTAAGACAAAGACATTCTTAAGGGCAAAAGAGACAGTACACTCAGGTGTTTCCACTTGCCTGACTAGACTGCTCAGCAGAAAACTTATAGGTATAGTATAGCCTTATGTAATATTTTAGTACTGAAGGAAAAAGCAACACTTTCACCTGAGAATAATATAGCTAGAAAATATTCTTTTGAAGAAGAGATAAATATATTCCTAGACCAAAAAAGGGTGAGCAGGTGTATTTTCACCAGGTATTTACTAGATCTTTACCAAACTTAGTCCATAAGAAAATCTAAAATAGGTTCTACAAACTGAATGAAAGAGATGTCAATAAAAGGAAAATATAGGAACATATAAAAGTTATTGGCAAAAGTAACTATTAACAGATTCAATATGTTTTACTAGTA
>PVIR01007438.1:0-60994 GCA_004026965.1 Petromus typicus | reverse complement strand
TCAGATTATTGATATCATAGCTTGAATTCTCATGCTATACTAAATTATGACTGTAGGCCATGCCTATGGACAGTTTGTTGACTTATTAGGAGTTTTTGGGTCCAAAGACTTATTAAGCATAGATCAGCAATGATAAAGATCACTGCAGAGGGTTAGAGGGATGCGAGCTCCTAGGTCCTTAAAACCAGCAAATCTCTAGTATTTTTTTTTTTTTGTCTCATTTTCTCTTGGTATTTTGTTTTGAGCACTGGAATTTTACTCCCTGGTATTTATCTGCATGTATTTATTTAGCCAGAACACAATTGGAATCTGGGAAATCCTAGCTTACGGTTAGTTTGGGAGTTACTGTTTTCTTTTGTTCCAAAAATATTGTGTGGGGAATAACACTAATAGTATTGTTTGAATTCACACAAAAAAATGTGGTGGTTGATCAATCTCTGGTCCATAGTTCATTGAGTTCACGCTGAAACACAGCTTTTCTTTTAATTCTTCTAGGCCCAGAGTTCATGATGAGTTTGCGTGTTCTCAGTATCAAACAGGCAGAGGGTGAATCTAACATCAGCATCTATTTTCTCTCCTATTCCTTGTGAAGTTTATTCACGGATATTATAAACTTTTTTAGAATATTAAAATAATAATTTAATAAGATGACAATCTTTATCCACCTTTCTAGTTCAATCACCTAAAACTTGTCTATTTGACCTTTCCCTCCATCAGGGCAGCCTTCCATTCCAGTCAGAGCAACCATATCCCAGGTCCAGTCACACCAGCTGTCTAGACTGCTTTATATTCAGAAGTTCCACGAAACTGTCAAAAGCTAATTTAAGTCACCTCCCTTCATGAAACCCTTCCTGAATTCTCCAGCTTTCTTGAGTCTGGTCCATCTGGAATTTTTGTCCTCATTAGATAAAGGCTTCGCGAGGCATTGGTTCTCTCCTGAGCACTGAAAAATAATGTAGTGAGCAATATTTTACAGGATAGGATTCCAAGAACGGACCACCACGGTCGGTGGGTAATGGAGTAGAGCAGAGGTGTATAAAGACTAGATTTTTGGGGCCGGGGATTTAGCTCAGTGGTTCCGGCGCCTGTCTTGCAAGTGCAAGGACCCGGGTTCGATCCCTGGTAACCACATACCATAATGGGTGTGGAGACTCATGCCCAGAAGCAACCAGTACCACATACTACAGTGCTAGGTGTGTTGGCTCACGCCTGTAATCCCAGCACTCGGGAGGCAGAGGCAGGAGGACTGCTGTGATGTGAGGCTGAGCTCAGGGCCAGCCTGAACCACAAAGCAAGACCCTGTCTCAAAAAAAAAAAAAAAAAAAAAAAAAAAAAAAAAAAAAAAAAAAAAAAAAAAAAAGACTAGATAGTTTCCTGATGAATCAGCATATCTGCAGAAAAATGTCAATCTGCACAAGAGGTGATCAGTAATACAAGCACGGAGGAGGGAGCAGAAGACCAGTGTGCCCATCCTAACAAGGTATAAGTGTAGAGATGGAGTCCAGTACAACAGATATGGAGTTAATTTGGATATTTTTTTTAGCTCAATGTAATTTTGCCACAAATAATTCTTTGCATTTGTGAAATGAAAAATTATGGTTTTGCCACAGATAGTGAAAGCTTTGATAACATTGTTATGTTTGCTTGAGATAGAAGCATAAGTTGGAACTAGGGTCACATGAAAAGGAGATGTATGTTCCATTGAAACCAGTAACAGCTACTAGTAAAACTGCTTTAATTGTGTGGTTGCTAAGGGTGGAATTAATTTTTATTGGTTATCTTTCACAATGTATGTGTGAAGTAGGATGTATTGTTCCTCATGCTTTATTAAGACATTATGTTACCAAATTTATAGGGTTGATGGTGCAAGGAAGAGGTACAATAGATATGTTGTTCCTAATATATATTAGTACCTGGATAATTCAGCAAATAAGTAAAAAAAGTGAGTGAATATGAATGAACAGAACTTATCCTGGGAACTGCCTCCTGATGATTCTTACAGTGACCCAACTGTGAAGCTGTGAATGGTCATGGAGCTCTAGTACGGCATGAAACGTGAAGAAGAATAAATGCATTATTTCTTAAGCCTCAATAAGACAGCAGTTATATCCACATTCACCAAATAGTTTACAAACATTGTACTGTTTCTATTTCTGGTTATTCATGTAGCAAGCTCCATCCAAATGAAAACTAGATTTATAATAAGGAGACCTGCATTTGAATCCTAAATTATCACATTATTTCCATGATCGTCAATAATCTCATCTTATTAAAATCTTCTGCACAGCAAGAGAAAGCACTAACAGAGTGAAAAGATAACCACAATATTAGGTTGTGGTTGGTGTAAAAACTTTTACCAGCTGTTCCTCAGATAAAGGTCTACTATGTAGAAAATATAGTAGACTTTAAAAATCCAGCGACCCGCCCAAATTTAAACACCCAATTAAAAAAATGGGCATCGGAAATGAACAAATGTTTTTAAGACAAAGAAGTAGGAGCAGAAAATAAACATATGAAAAAATTTCCAACAGCACTGGTCATTTGAAAGATATATAAAAACAACACTTAGATTTCATCTCACTCCAGAAAGAATGGCTGCTATCAAGAAATCCACCGACATCAAATGCTGGTGGGACTGTGGAGGAGAAAGGAACCTTTCTCCACTGATGGTGGGAATGCAGACTGGTGCAACCACTATGGACATCAGTGTGGAGATTCCTCAAAACACTAGGATTTGAGGTCCCATTTGACCCACAGTAACATATGTGCAACCAAACTTATTGGACTTGTAATAGCTATATCTTAGAAATAGCCCAATAGCTCATGAACTGAGTGGATAAATAAGATATGGTTTGTACCCATAAAGGAAGATAAACTTGAGACATTTATAGTTAAATGAATGCACCTTGAGGCCATCCTTGTGAAATAAATAGGACATAGATGTGTAAATACTGTATCATTTCTCTAGTGTGAGAAACTGAAGGTATAAATGAAGTCCCAAATGTACAATAAGTATTATGACTAAATAATTTCTCTTAACTTACTGAATTTATTGAATATTTGAATTAAAGTTATTAATTAAATATATAAGATTGAATAGAATGGGAACTTGAATGTAAACAATAATTCAAATATTAGTGTACTCTTTTGTATTCAATTATCATGCTAAAAGTTAAAAAATTATCAGAAGGGAACTCTTTGTGAAATGCCATGAAAAGAGTAAGAGCCAAATGACTGCGGGGCGTTTGTGTTTCTGCCAGAAGACACTGGAACCTTAGTGTGGAGTTTGAAAAAAGCAATGTCTGAGGATGACGTGACAGAGATGACCACACATCATTATCTTAGGATAATTCACATGTCTATAATGAAGATATTTAATTGTATAAATGCTAGAGACACTCAGTCACATAAGACAGTTTTGGTTTGATTTGGTTTACTGATATACTGGAAAGAGAGAAAAAAGCTAGTGCTGCGCCTAAGTAACATAAAACCAAAACTAATTTAAAAATTAAACTGAGAGTAAATTAATGAGGTGGCAAGATCCTCAGCACCTCCCAGCCCAGTCTGTCATAAAGCCACAGTTAATCTACTGGTTCCCAGCCAAAGACAACGCTTATTTGTTTACCCTGGACTTGGTTTGCTAATTTCAAGCTTCTTGTACCATTGCTCTTCAGTTTTAGTAAACAAATACTTGTGCAGCAACGGCCCTAAGGGAAAGATGGTTTGCTTTCAGACCCAGAGAGGACACTAGCTCTGCTTGTGGAGTGAATGCTGCTGGGCTGTGGCAGGAAGCTCAGCCCAGGGTCCCAAAGACCTGGCTCAGAAACACTAATGCCATTGTCTTTAGAGGCCCTAACAGGGGCTGTTGAAAAACCAAGCTTTAATATAAAGCCAAAAATCTTGGCTTGTCGTTGTTTATTTGGCATTTAAGTAAGGCAGTCATTCTTAGCTCTTCCCACTGTTTATGTTTAAAGCAAGGCTCACTGCAACAGAACAGCAGCCAACTTTCAGTTTCTCTGAAAAAAAAGAGAAAAACTTTAGCAGTTTCTATTCATATGTGCTTTGACTTCCTGTCTAAGCCTTGGAGCAGGCAAGATAGCAGATAGTGACAAAGCAGTGGGCTCCTTGACCCCAGAGCCTGCTTTACTTCCTGGACAATTCTTTTGAAACCAGAAACACATTTGTGTTTGCTAGATTTTCCTTCATGCTTGTATTTTACTTTCTTTTTGTGGTTCTTGCTGAGCAATTCCTGTCAAACTGTAGGCATTAGTGTAATCAGTGTGGAGTTCATCTGAGTTTCTTAGTGTGTAGTTGTATAGGCCTCTGGTTCATGAGAAACTAAGCTAACCTAATTTTGAGATGGAGGGGAGCTGCTGTGTTAGGAGCAGCTTTTACCTTCCTTACCTGTATCATGAATAGGAACTAGAGGAAAGGGCAGTGGTGTGGGTCACCTGGGAGTGACACATCCTCTTACATTTGTTCAGTAAATGCTGATGTGTGGAAAACATGGGCTTTAGATTATGGTTAGAAACAACTCATTAGAGATATACCTTTTTGAAGAGACTAGAGCATTATCCGTCTAAAACACCTTTTCTTTACCAGCATTAATAATTCATAATATAATATGTAGCCTTCTTATCTATGTAGATTCAGGGAGGAAGTTATATATATATCATTAGGCTCACATCCAAACATAAAGTTCAGTTGCTCCCTATTGTAACTTGTAAATTTTCTTTTTTAACCAAAAAGGTGAAATTATAACACAAACCTCCAAAGGTAGCAATTTTGTTAGTTTACTTATAAAAAAAGAAAACTGAGTTGCATCTTAGCACTATGATTACCCAGAGCTTTTGGCCACTATAATAGTTATATACTGAGAAATACATAGACTGTACAGGAAAATATTGCCTCTGAGAAATGTGTCAAGGATTTTAATATTTCATGTGCATTTTCAAGGAATGTGTGGTGTACGGAACAAGAAACTGAGTAAAATTGATGTAGGGTTGATTTACACTTGTTCAATTCTCCACTGCAAAATGGCTTTTTGGTGGTTACTACTGAACTGAAAGCATTTGCAGTTAAATTTTTTTAGATGAATGAATAATCAGCTACTGGTGAAGGTGAAAGTTCACTGAGAAATAAAGCTTTTAAATAAGGACTGAAGTATCTTACTCAGGAAGACATGGTGAGCTTTTACATAACCTGTGGTGTGTTCTAACTTTCTGGGTTGTCACAATTTACTTATATTTGAAACCTTGAATTATTCAAAGAATTAAAAAATATTAGAACAAGCTCTCCCTAGAGAAGACAGCAGAGGGACATTCTATAATGCTGTATGTAGATCTCATTATATTTACTATCTATTCCAGAAATACAAAAGTGATAGCACTCCTTTGCCTCACTACAAATATAGATCTTAACCTCACTTACTGACCTTTGATTTAATTAATGAAGAGATCTCTAAGTACTAAATTATACATCATCTTTTAATCCCAACCTCAAGTTTTCTCCTAGAGTATCTCTACATCCCATTGAGGAACAGTGGGGAGAACGGGTTCTGGTAAACCCTTGAAGTCAATGGTAGAAACATGGCTGTCTAAGCCAACTCGATCTCAGTTCATATCTACAACATCTGGTTCTGTTAGACTGAATAATGTTCTTCCTTCAAAGAAAATTGAATGACAAATTAATAACCTGGCCAGAATATCTAAGGTGTCACCAAGAAGGCATTGATTTTCATAATCAGTCATTGATTTTCACAAAGAGCACAGTTGCACCCAAACTCAACTTATTTTGGATAGGAACTTTAGCATCTACATGTAGTAGCAACTCTAAGGAATAGGGCAATTCATTTTAAGAACCCTAAAGTGAATCCACATGAATTCTTATTTTAGATAAAACAACATGAATTCTGCAGTTTAACTACCCATCAGAAGGAAGTTCTGCTCAGTGTTAAGCTATTGATAACAGAATAAGCATTTTCTGTCTTCACAATGTCCTGCCCTATGTTAATACCTTATATGCTTTACAATGCAGATGCAGAATTCAATCGAGGGCTATTAGCCTCCGGAGGGTAAGACTGTCTTTACCATCTCTGGGGGTGGGGAACCAACATTTGAATATTGTGGGAACTAAGGGGTTTCTCAGGACTCAAAACCTTCATTGATGAAATGGCATTAATCTTAAGCACACTGCTAAATAACTTCCTCAGCCTGGTGGTCAGAAAGCACATCTGTCCCCATCACAGAATAAGCATCACTTCCAGCTAGATTTAGACACCTGGGCCGCCTCCTCTACCTCCCACTTTTCATATTTACTGTAGTCCATTCCAGGTAGACTTTCATCTATTCCATGACTTCCATGAAAATTCCTGTGACCACTGACAGGAGAACTGTGTCCTCATGACTGTCATTATTTCTTCTGTATTTACTGTTCAACCCCTCTGCACCAGGCAGTGGGTTAGTGATTAAGGCAAACACTGGTCACTGCAGGCTTAGAGTTTGACAGGGCAATAAATGAGTAAGTGCTGTAAAGAAAGCCTTCCCCATTCTTCGGTTGAGGCTATTGCCCTGGAATAAATTCTGTTAGATTTTCACAGTTCATTTTCACAGACCTCCAGTTCTGCATTAGGTTGAGTGATATCATAGGAACAACTCTGTGTTTTTTTAAATAGGAAAAACAAACAAATTGGAGACTGTCCCTTACACTGTTTGTGTTGATTGTGCAGAGTATATCCTTCTGGAGACTCCATGACTGAAACCTACCCACCCTTGCCACTGAACAAGAAGGCCTCCCTGCAGTGGACAGGAAGAGCCAAGAGGCTGAGGTCACTTTTCACTTTTGAGCTACTTTCCTTAGCTTCTACCCAGATTTTCTAATAGACTGATTCTCTCCCTCCCTCCCTCTCTCTCTTTCTCTCTTTCTCAAATCTTGTTAAAATATTTTGGTCTCTGTCTATTGAGTGTTTTCTTTGTAGTGAAGAGCACATTTTTCTCTCACATATAGTAACCCCTCAGGGGCTACATTCTTTTTCTATTTAAGACTATAAGGAATTTTATTTCTCAGAGGGGCATCGCTCCCAGATTGGCTGTGAATGAAGGAAAAGGTTTGAGCTAAGCTTCTCCAGGGTTCTGTGTCCAGACTCGCTTTCTCATTCTTGAATTTTTTAATAGTCTTAGGGGTAGATTTCAGGGAGCATTTCATGTGGCGTACATCACCGCTTTCCCGCAGAGTCTCATGTCTTAGAAAAAAAATTGGTATTTAAGATCTCTTTCACTTATTCCTAGCTTCCGACTTCTCCTTTACTAACCCAAATAATAATTAAAACAAAAATTCTTGATGTTGCTAAGGCAACCAGAAGACAGCAGCATGAATTAGAGCAAAGTTAAGTGTTACTGGATGTACAGTACTGAAGGGCTTCCTTCCAGGATCTTGGTGTCCCAAACAAAGAACTGGACAAAACACATAAAAAAGTCAGCGAAAGGGGACTTTTGCTGAAGGCCGAAAATAAATACACTCTGGAGAGTAAAAGCAGGCTGGTGAAAAGACACACAGGGGCCTAGAAGATAAGGGAGAGGGTCTTTTGTATCCCAAATTCTTTCTATTATGTAAATAATGCATTGGCAAGATTATCTTATCAAATACTGGCTTGATGTCATGCCATGTATAAATTATACTACCAAAAACTAGTTTGGTTTCCTGTTCAGTGCAGATGAAGGATCAGAAATAGTGTCTTTTTGTTGTGCCCAGATGCAAAGGAAAGATTTAAAAGAGCAGCAATGGATTCAAGTGAGGGATGAAAGTAGCAAGTTGTTTTTTTTTTTTTTTTTTTTTTGAGACTGGATCTTGCTTTTTTGTGGTTCAGGCTGGCCCTGAGCTCAGCCTCCAACTCACATCACAGCAATCCTCCTGCCTCTGCCTCCCTAGTGCTGGGATTACAGGCGTGAGCCACCACGCCCCGCACTATGGTATGTGGTACTGGTTGCTGCTGGGGTGAGTCTCCACGCCCAGTATTGTTATGTGGTTACCAGGGATCGAACCCGGGTCCTTGCGCTTGCAAGACAGGCGCTGGAACCACTGAGCTATATCCCTGGCCCAAAAGTAGCAAGTTTTTGATTGGTCCAAATTAGCACATTTCTGATTGGTTTCTTGTACAGTGCTGACAGTGTCACAGTACTAAGAATGTCCTTCTGCCTGGAGGTGTCCCTCACCTTTATCTTGTCTTACAATGAACTGGGCACAAATCTTCAGGGAAATCTTAGTCTTGGATGATACCCTATCAAATGAGGGCAAGGTAAGTCTCCTTAGCTAGGGAGAGAGGGAGAAGCCTACTTTTGAATCTCTTCCCAGAAGCACTCCACCCTGTGGTAAGCAGGAATGCTTTGGCCTTTCTCTTTTGCTTCGATGGCATGTTCTAATCTTCCTCTCCTCCTTGTCTGGTTTTTTCATTGCAGAGAGAACTTTCTAGGCTATATTTCTGGACAACTCTGCCCTTGCCAGCCAAGTAACAAAACAGCATAATTTGGAGTAACTGGGAGATGCCAGTTCTAAGATCTTTCTTGGTTGGCCTATAGTTTTTTGAGTACCTACCGTAAAGAATCATAATGAAGAGGATACAACCAGGATCCCTGCTGAGGCTTCTCCCCTGAATGTTCTCCAGCAGATCGCTCTGTGCTTCTATTTTTTTTTTTTTTTTGGCTTTGTTAAAAGGAGGAAATAGCAGCACATTCCTGAAAGGAGGATTGGGAAGATTAAATGTAAATATGTTTTGTGAAAGTTATAAAGGTTTATATAGGTGTTAGGTTTTGATCCTTCTAGTATCTGGAATTGAGGAAGAAAAAAAAAAGAAGAGAAAACATTTTTGGCCTTGAAATGCTTACACATTTTTGGCAAAAAGGGAAAGCAATTGACACAAAATGGTGCTGGAAGAAGGGAAACTTGACACATTTAGTGACAGTTGGCCCTGCTGCCTCTTGTAATTACTGGGCAAATGTTTGCCCCAAAACATCCCTAGGATTATGATTTTTCCTGGGTAGATGTTTATTTTGTTGTTATTAAGGGGATTGGAAGACAAGATGGTTAAAAATATGAGAAAGGTATCTGATATGTTTTTTTTAACAGGCCAAATATTTGCAAAATTTCTGTCAAATGAACAGCATTTTAAGGTCATAAAACTCAATCTTGTTTAAGTCAAATAGTTAAAAATTTAAGAAATTACAGTACAAATCTATATATCTGCAATGTATCTTTGTACAGAGTCCATCAAAAGTGTACCCATCAGAAACAGAAAAACTTGAATGAATATTTTAATACTAAATTTATTGAGATGCCATGAGATTAAGATAAATACAAGTTACCTTTGACCTCCACACATACAAGAGGTGCTCAAAGTGGTGAACATTAAGGTCTGGACATTTATTAATTTGGTAAACTGCTAAAGGGTATAAGCATTTTTTGGCAGTTTCTCTCCATAGATAGATAGATAGATAGATAGACAGATAGATAGATAGATATCTCTTCACTCAAATATTTACGAGAGAAGGTCAGCCATTTTGTCTCAGTTGCTCAAGATTGCATCAGTGGTTCCTACTCCTTATGGCAAATGCTGGCCTGTCTTTCTTAGAACAAACTGATTCTGTGTTGCTCTAGGAGACATTAATTGAAACTAAGGAACAAAACATGAACAATACAGTGTTTTTAAAAACATTTTTAATGAAGAAATAATTCCATTCCAAAATATAGACACACAATTAAATAGTTTAATCACTTCAAAATATAACATGTCCCCAGGAGGTTCCAACACACACACACACTCACACACACATACACACACACACACACATACATAAACACACAAAACAATACTTAACAGCAATACAAAAAATCCATACAATAGTAGTTTTGTTACAACACCAATGAATATTGTGAGCTCTTTAGTGTCTCTGGATTGGTTATTTCAAATGGTGTCAAATTATAGTAGTCATAATTAAGAATGTTTTATAGATAGTTAGCCTCAAGATGTAATGTTCTGATTTTTTTTTTTTTTTTTGGTTCAAAAGTAAAACTGCCCTTTCTTTGGAGGGCACAGTGGAGTGCTTGTTTGTGGTTCCTTGTGTGGAGTCAACTAAGGTGAAGGCTGCAACCAAAAGTCACCATATTTACAAGATCTATCTACAGTTAACAGCCAAGAACTAATAAGAGAGGATGAAGATGATCAAAACAAAAGCAGACATCAGTGCTAAATTATGATGCAACAGTTTGGCTCATGCATATAAGAAAATACATAGTATATCACAAAGGCCACACTCTTAATGCAATTCAGTTCACAGTACTACTTACAAATGAACCTTCCCTGCCTTACAGCAGTTCATTCGAGAATCCATTCTCACAATCTCCAGCACATCTCCCTCTTACCAACCAAACTTACCCCGACTTCCATCCTGACCAACCACAACGGATTCCTGTACCCTACACAGTAGATTTCTCTCTCCTCCCCTCCTCCATTAACCTGGTGCTGGGGGAAGGTTGGCTGTGTTAGATCAGTGCTCATTAATAGGCCATCAGCTCTGATGGAGACGGATGTGCAATTCACCACAAGACAAGAAAGAAACAGCCCCCTTAAGACATAGTTGTATCTAATGGACGTGACAGATGAAACCTGCTGGGTTTGTACTCAGAACAGACTCCAAAAGTAAATTTGGAGAGCCAATGAAAGAAATCCACCAAAAACCACGAAAACCCAAAACAACACACGCCATTTTGTCTCGGTTACAGGACAGGGGTGCTTGAGTCTGGTCTCAGTGCTGACGTGGAGCTAAGAGAAAGAAAAGGTGGCTGGTTAGTCAGAAATTGGTCACTGGTGGCATTTCCAGAGTCCTTGTAATGGCTTTGTACCATGGTATCAACATTCGTGTGATGGAGTTGTTTGGCATTGGAAACTATGACAAGGGGAAGGTTTTCAGCAGAACAGTCCTGACCTTAGACACATTTTTGGATGTAGAAACACAAAGAGACAGCACATGTCAACTCAGTTCAGTCAGTGGCTGACTGCCACTTGCAGGGTCTGAGTTCTTGGTTCAAGAACCACCTGGCTCTGATTTTGA
The DNA here is from genome assembly GCA_004026965.1 of Petromus typicus. Lineage (NCBI taxonomy): Eukaryota > Metazoa > Chordata > Mammalia > Rodentia > Petromuridae > Petromus > Petromus typicus. The sequence goes on along the minus strand of PVIR01007438.1, from coordinate 49,892 downwards.
GCTGACAGCAATGTAGGTAGCAGGGATGTAGTGGTTTTCAGTAGTGAGTATGAGGCACCTGGGGCCACCTGCTCCATCTAGAGAGGTTTATTTCACAGAGGATGGGCAGTGGAAGAGATGAACATTAAGACATAACAACACAACCTACAAAACAATCCTTGTGTGCAAAGAAATCTGAGGACCACGTAGTTGTGCCACTTTGGTGTTAGCCTGGGCTCAGGGACATCTGTTAGAGGGGTTCTCTGAAGGGAAGCATGAGGAAATACATCCAGGGTCCAGATGGGCTTCTTAGTAATCTCAGTCAAGCACTTTACTACCCCAAGGCAAGTGATTTTGTTCCAAATGACTGTCAAGGAGATAGTTTCTGACCAAAGGCAGAGGTATGAACATTTGAGTCCTCTGAAGTGGAGCCTGAAGTTACTGGAACACATGTTCTGAGTGTTCAATGCAGACCAGGTATGTCGGGTGAGAGAAGGCTTTGCCAATTTCTGCAAAATTGAATTGCTGAAGCACTGTGGGTTGACTTAGAACCTTTCTTCCTCATTCTGAATAAGGCCTATTCTGAGACTGTTTTAGCTACAATTTAGGCTAAACAAGTGGTTTTCAACCTTTAGCATGCATCAGAATCATATGCATGGTGGACTGACACACAGACTCTTAGGCCTAAACCTACACCTTCTGACTCTGGTGGCCCAGGCTAGGTCGGAGGACTTTGCTTTGCTAAATTACCCTCAGATGATGCTAATGCTGATGCTGCTGGTGTGGGGACTACATTTGGGGAACCACCATTTTCCAATGATGTTCTCTTTTTTCTTTTTAAAGAAAACAAGGAATTCCAGAAAAGTTGCTAATTTAAGTATAATATGTCCAATATGTTGTGGGGTCCCACCCTTCACATCTTGAAACAAATAGAAGATTACTTTTCCATTTTCCCCAGAATCCCTAAGGGAGGTCTTCAGAGCAAGGGTCCTCAAAAAGGACCACCAATGGAGTCTTTTATCCTCTTGTCTTTGACAGTTCTTTTGCATTTCAGTGTCTCTGAATGCAAAATCACAACCCAATACAGAAGAGCTTGTTTCACACGACCATAGGATGCTGCATGCAGGACACCAGGTGGCAGCTAAGGCAATAAACATTCAGAAATACAACAAGAGTGAACGTTTGCAAGCGCACTTTAAGCCTATACATTTAAAGCTGAAGGCCTCCAGACAACCTGATAGGGGAACTGTGTGGTGCTGTTAAAGACATGCTTCCTAAAGCTAAAACAAGAGGAACAAGACCATGGAAGAGCATAGGTAACTTTAGTCCATTTGGGGATCTCATGGCACCTGTGGTTTATAAACAGCTTTAGTAACGAGTATTTCAAAACATAGTTCACAGTTTTAAAGAAGATCTGTGCTGATTTTAAAAACTAGATTCTATATAATTTGAATGTTGTCTTTTTTGAATATGATATCTATTTGGAAAAAAATATTTACACTAAATTCTATGGCTGACTTGTTAGAATACCTTGAAAGAAAACAACCGCAAGTTGGAATGAAGCCCCAAAGAATGGATTATTCCTGGTGTTTGGCTCAAGTCACTGCTCACAGAGACTTGGGGTCAACTGTAGACAAAGACTTTTGGCTTCTGGGCTCTGAGTTTGAACATTCAGGAACCAAATCCTTCAGGGTTAGTGAATAATTGCAACTGGTTGTTTTTTTCCAATTGTAGAGGAAAAAAAAATGTACAGTGTATAATAAATTATTTTGCTAACATCTCAAAGATCCAGAAATTAAACAGTATTAATATTATCATTGTAAACTGAACAGGTTTCAGTATCATGTGCAAAGGTTTAGAATGCTTGTTAATACTGCCATTGTGTGTAACAGCAGCGTAGGGTCTTAGGGATGAACCGTGTTACAGAAGATGTAGCTGATAAATTAACTTTGAACAGAAGTCTTTTTATCCCCTTCTAAAACACACACCTATGAACTATAGATTTTAGAACAAAAAGTTAGCTGCACTATAGGCATCAGAACACATCTTTAGGAGTGGGGTTTGTCGGGAGGTGCTTGGTGTGGTGGCTCCTCTTCGACGAGGCTGCTGCCAGCTGCTGTCTTCTGCCTCTGTGTGGGTGCATCGCTCTCCATCATCCTCTCTTTTCGTGTTACTTTCATCATCTGTCTGACTAGCTTGCCTGGGAATAAGGAATGTGTAATTTTTTTTAAGAGATGAAAATTGTTTCTAAGTCAGAGTTATGAATTTTAGGATTCCCCTTTCCCCAGAATACACCACACACACACACACACACACGCGCGCGCGCGCGCGTGTACACACAACATGCACACACACATGCACGCACACACACACATTCATTGTACTTCCTTCCTATGCCAATCAGGGAGAAATATCCTAAGACACTGTGCATTGCTGCACTTTCTGGAAGAGAGGACAAGAAATCCTCTTTGGTGAGTCATTCTTAAGGGATAACTGGGTTGTATGGGAAATTTAAGTAACACAAACAGAAATATCTGCACTATCCTTTGTGTGAGAAGATGAAAATACTGACCTCTGGCCTTTTACAAAAAATCTAGTTTATGTCCTTCGGTCCCCTTATTTCTGAAGTTAGGATATGATTGGCCAAAGACCGTGATATACCATGTGGCCAGAGGATACAAAAGGGACATATTCAAGACCAGCATGGGCCAAAATGGAGTCCTGGAGAATACGAAGCTGAGAACTAGCCATTATAGGTACTCTTTCTTCAAAAGTGGCTAGCTGAAAAGCAGTAAGCCAGGTACTCTATTTGCTTTTTTAGTATGTTGCTAAGTATGTATTTATTTTTAAATAGGCCTGAAGTCCTGTTCAAGTACAGAATGAGCTGGCTCTGTCTCTGGTGTCTCATCTTCTGTTCTATACTCATGTAGGGCTCTGCCTGGCAGATGGCTGACTGAGATCAAGCAGATTTTATCTGCTCAGGATCCATGGACAAGAGATGCATATACGTTGGGGTAAGTTTTAGTCTTATATGACAGTATCAGTCATAAAATTCAAACAAAAATATTTCAGTAAGATACACTTTAAAAATTTCCATTGTATTTCTTGGCTACCTTAAGAAAAATGATAGTAGGACAATAGCTACAAAGATTAAAATGCAGTAGACTATGTGGTGTTTTATTAGATTTTAGAAGAATTTTGCCTAAGTTGCTGATTTAGCAACAGGCTGGCTCTGTTTAGAGACTTGTGGAATCCCAGCTAGCCAGGGTATCTGTTGCAATAAATGATTGATCTCATGACTATTTAATTTTTCATTGGCAAATTCACAACAAAAGCTTAGTAAATGGCCTAAGAACTTTCAGGGCACTGAAAATTCCTACTTTTAGGTGCAAGAAGAATCCAATGCCAATTGTATATAGGTTTATATCAAAGCTATTCTTTTTAAAAAGAAATATTTTTCTCAGAATTAGCCACTATTGTTTAAACATATACACAACCCAAATACCAAATTGTCAGAACTAAGGAAAAGGAGCCACTATTAAAGGAAGAGGCTTTGCTCCTTTGAGACCAGGCTCATTAGAACTGGAGTGAATATTTTCAGAAAATTCTCCTGGGAATTTTTCCCCTCTAGTCACAACACATCCAGAGAGGTGGTATCGCACCCTCAGATTTAATGGAGGAAGAACAGAGTGTGGTCAGTAAGATTCTTTCTCATAGCTCATAGAGGATGTGTCACCATAGCAATTTTGTGAGAATTTGCTTTGTTTAACCTGAAGATTCAGAGAGGTCAGTGTTTAAGAGGTCAGTGTAGCTAGTGTTTAAGCTACCTTCTACTCTCCACTAATTGAGATATAGAAGAGATACATATCTCTTCTTAAACTAGCAGCCATAGTAGGTAAAGTTGATTATCAACTGTCCTATGGAATGCCATGGTTGGAAAAGACCAGACAAAGAGAAACAGACAAAGTTCTTGGGCTACTGCGACTAGATTACTGTGGGAAGTGATTAGCTTTGAACTATAATAGGATACATTTAAATGGCCACTAGGTCATGTCAGAGAAACCATCTAGATTTATGGGACAGTGTAGCCCAAGGTCTCTCAAATCATCATTGCTTATGGCTGAGTCTGAACTTTGTTGATAAAAGTAGGGAGAGCTGGCGGGCTCTGAGTCTCACTTGTCCCCCAACATTTACCTTTCTGCTACCACAGCTCTAGGTATTAAACCGTGCAGAGTTTAATGGCAGGAATATTTGCATTTGCTTGTAATAAACCATAATGTCCCTGCCATTGTGTCAAGCTCTTTAAAAACTATATTTCAGGGAATATAGCTTCTCTTTGAGGTAGATATTATGACATATGCTGCAAAAAGGAAACAGGCTAATATAGGTCTAATAATTTCTGCTGCTAGGATTTGGTGAAGCCCATATTTGAAATTCATTCTATTGGAGTTCAACCTTCATACCACTACATTAAAGTGATCCTTCCAACCACATACAGTTCTTTCTACATTAAAAACTACTGGGGATTTTACACGTATTTAGATAGATCCTTGGGGTGGGATCACATACCACAAAAATATTATTTTTAGTTAGTTAATACCCTTCTGAATTCCATAATAGATCTGAATGATTTTTTTCCAAAATACAAGCCTGCAGAATTTTTTCACTGTCTTGAATTTTTTTATTCCTTAATGATACTCAATTTTCTCTCTTGTCCAGATACATACTTTTGGTCTTTTAGATCCTGAGTTCAGCATGACTGAGGCACTGACCTATCTGGAGATGCTGAGCAGGTTGATCATTTTCTCAAGGAATGGAGGGGGGACATCGTGATGCCATAATGCACTGGTGATGGGGTTGCCTTAGCTTCCTAGCCAGAGAGACCTGGAGCATCTCTGGTGTGTCTGTGCCAATTTTCTTAATCAACAGAGTAGAAAAGTCAACTTCCAAAGAAGTCTGGGAAATTTTCACTGGAGTATAATGAAATACTCTATAAAATGAGATGATTCTTCGCTATGAGCAGGAAAGGAGGATATTCTATCACACAGAAAGAAATAGCTGTGACAGAGTGATTGTGAATTTAGGCTACAAGTTATCAGAATTCAGTGTACAGTGTCCATGTTTTCTCCTAAACAAGAGGGTACTTACTCGAGAGGAGAGTGATAAAGGATATTGCATTCAACCTTGCAAGCTGACCTGTGGGTGACAAAGGACACAAACAAGAAAGGTGACATTTCAAGTTGGTGATGCAGACAAGCTGGTGGATTATTTGGCCAGAAGCCATGCACACAGACAGAATGAAAGTAGCATTCAGAACCATCCAATCACTTTGGCTCACAGAGCATCCAAGGAAAACCATTTCAGCGTTCTTCAGGGCAATTATGTCTCAAGCGAGGATGCAAGAGTATGCTACATTTTCCCACCTCTTTTCTGCCCTTTCCTGTGAACTCACCAGTTGTGGAAAGACAAGGAGAGAGACAAGAGCTTAAGACTTACCAGAGATGGCCAAAAGTCCAGTTGAATCATAAGATATTGATACAATTGCTCTTCAGTTTACTGATCTAAGGTTAAATTCTTAATTCATTACAATACATAAAATTCTAATATTTGATATGAAATAATGAAAAGTTGCCTTTCTTTAAATAAGAACTTCTAGAATTTCAATTACTCTTGTCACCCAAATCCAGAAACTGATCTGAATTCCCAGAGGAAGGTGTACCAGGGCTCTCTCACAGCATGCACCAGAGCTTTGCTTATTTAGCCTCCTCTCTCCCTCTCGGCACAGAGCCACGTGAGGTACTTGTAGGAATGTCACCCCTCAGAGTTCCCAGCGAGGTCCTGGCAGCTTCACTCCAGGCTAATTCCTTTCTGTGGAGGAGCCATGGAAGTCACAGAGTGCATCCCAAGCCTCTGCAATCAGTTCACCATATTTTTGTTGTGTAGAAGCATGGCTCGATATATATTAACACTTTTTTTGTGTAATTAGAACAACATTTTGGTATCTTCTGAAATGTGGCTGTTAAACTGAAAGGCAACACTTTTGTTTAGTGCTGTGAAGTGAAGTTGATGGGCTTCAGTTTCCCACTTACTACATTCTTCTTGGGAAAGTATTTCAAGGTTAATGTGTAAGCATACAAGAACTAGGAGACAATTCCTTGTTGGTCTTTGACTAACAGAATAAGAGAGAGCCTCTACTATCCTAAGAATGTGCATAAGGCTTGTATGGCTACTGACAGACAGTGAGTGGGGCAGGAAAACAATACCCACTGGGGGCAGGGACCAGCAGCTCTCTAGCAGGCGAACCTTTGAGCCAACAACACACCTTCAACATCTCCGGTTTGGTTCCAAGAGAAAGAATTCACACGGAGAGATAAACAAGGTCATGGAACAATCCCCTGGGAAATTGCATTGCCTTCGGGGTGATTGGCTAATCACATTTATTCCTAGTTGCATGTGCTATTTGTATGGATTCTCAGGTGGATCAATACACTCCAGGTTATCTCACTCTGCTGAACATAGGCCTAGAAGTCCCCTGACATTTTTCAGTTAGTCTTGTCACCCTTCCACTTACATTTGGCATGAGATGGGTAGTGGGGGAGGTTGTGGACAACAAATACATCAGGGAGGAGGGAGGCATGTTGACTCAATTTCCTGGTACTCTGTTTCTTGTCACCTTCTCTTCTTCTCCTGCTCCTCCTCTTCTTTCTCTTCCTCTTCTTTTCTTCTTTCCCTTCTTCCTCTTTTCTTCTTTTCCCTCTTCCTCTCTTCTTCCTCCTCCACCTCCTCCTGCTCCTCCTCCTTCTTTTCAGTACTGAAGACTGATCCCAAGGCCTTAGGCATGTTAGCAGGTGCTCTACCTCTGAGCTACATCTCCAGTCCCTTTTCCTTTTTGAGATAGGGCCTTCCTAAGTCTCCCAGGATGGCCTCAAATTTGCAGTCCTCTTGCTCAGCCTGCCAAATAGCTGGGATTGTAGTTGTGTACCACCACGCCCAACTTTCTTTTTTAGTTTATGAAAACACAGCAACTTCATAATCTTAAAATAATTTTGATTGTTAGTCGCTATGTTTCCACTAAGGTCAGGGGCCCTCTTTTACTTTTCAGACCAGAACTAATAGAAACATAGGGTGTGACAGCTACAAGAAATATGTAAAGCTGCACATGGTGGTGCAGGTCTGTATTTCCCGAACTCTGGAAGGCTGATGGAGAAGGACCACAAATTGAAGCCCAGCTTGGGTAATTTAATGACTTAGTAGAACACTGTCTCAAAAAAAAAAAAAGGCTGGTGGTGAAGTCCAGTAGAAAGACTAGGTACAATCCTCATTTTTACTGCTTGAAATACATGGATTAAGGAGTGCCCTAAGAATGTTCTGGAAAGCAGGGTGGAAGGAAAGAGTAATATGAATGGCTCATGTATCGAGGCTGGGCTACGGCTGGGGGAGGGTTGGAGACCCTTACTCTCATACCTGGTAGGCTTCATCTTGCAGTTTCTGCTTCAGATATTCCTCCATCTTCAGCTCATTCTCCAGCTGCCGTACTGAGTCATTCTCATAGTTTTCTTCTTCTGGCCGGACATAAGGGTCCCCGTCTTCAGTAACTCTGGGAATAAAGTACAGATGGCATTTTGGAGCAAATCTTAAAAGTATGAATGGGATTCATGGGATAGCTGTAGTTTTGATAGTACATTTATTTGCATATAGTCTTTCAATTTTTCCTCCTTTCTTTTACCTAAAAGAAAACTTGTTAAAATATTGGAGGTTTAAAGAAATAGATCATTAGAAATCTTTTCAAGCACATATTTTCCCCATGTAATAGGTTCATCTATTTTGTTTTTTAATAAATTGAGTTTATTGGTACATTTTAGGAATACATTACGACCACATTCATCATTGAGTATTTGTACCTGTACATGATGTATCTTGATTCTTATTTTTCTCATTTGTCTGCCCTCCTTTTAACTGTTTTTGTGTTTTATTATCAATTTTTTTCTTTTGCTTTTTGATTTCTTCTTCCCTAGCCAGTTTCCCTTTCCCTTTGAACATTTTCTTCCTATTTCACAATACCTATCATACATTTTTGACCTCAGGAATGGGGAGGGGCTCTACATGTTCTATATTCTTATAAAGGACAAACTTGTCTTTTGAAGGAATATTAAGTATTCCCAAATAAGTTTTTCTAAAAAAATAGTATTGAAAAATATTTTCTATTTAGTTTTCCCAATACAAGGGATTTTGTAGAACTGAAGAACATTTTCTATAAGAGGAGTGAGCCCTCTAGTGAAATAATGCTTAAGGACATTTACTCACAATGTGTTTCTCTTTCCCTCTACAATACTGGAGAATGAATCCAGGTGTACACACACACTGAACCACATCCCCAACTCTTTAAGAAAAATTTATTTACTTGCTTGTTTGTTTATATTTTGTGGCAGGGTCTTGCTAAGTCTCTAAATTGCCCAGGCTGGGCTCAATTTATTATCCTTCTCTCAATCTCCCAGAATGCTAGGATTACATGGATGGGCCAGCACATCTAGTTTAGCTGAACTTTCTTTGTGTTATACACAAAGGCTTTGTTTTTATTGTAGAATTAATTCTTTTTTTAAAAAGTTTTTTGATACAGGGTCTCTCTTTGTGGTTCAGGCTGGCCCTGAGCTCAGCCTCAAACTCACATCACAGCAATCCTCCTGCCTCTGCCTCCCGAGTGCTGGGATTACAGGAGTGAGCCACCATGCCTGGCACTGTGGTGTGTGGTACTGATTGCTGCTGGGCATGAGTCTCCACGCCCAGAATGGTATGTGGTTACCGGGGATCGAACCCGGGTCCTTGCACTTGCAGGACAGGCGCTGGAACCACTGAGCTAACTCCCCGGCCCTAGAATTAATTCTTGGGCTATCAGCAAGTCAATAGCAAGAACACTCATCCTCTAATGCATAGCTCTTGATTTAAAAATTTTATGCTAGCTTTGAACTTGAAACATCCATTTAAACTGCCTAATTTCATGACAAACCAATAAAAATGATCTTACTCACTAACATGGGACTTTATCTCCATCTATTCAGCCTAGAATATTTGAGGCACTTCATGAGTTTGAACAAAAACTCACTACCTGAATCATAGAATTAGAATATTCTCAGATTAAATACAGCACTTACAAGTTTGACAGTAAAGACATTAAAATATCACCTAAAATTTTCATTTGTTTCAAGAAATTGTTCCTGGGCTGGAACTTAAATACATGGTTTATTCTTATATATATCTGTAAGACATGCTTTCATTATTTTTGGAGGGCTACAGCTGACTAAAGGGGTCTCTGAGGCCCCTGTCAATATCTCTCCAAATTTTCCAGTCACTCCGTGGTGACTGACCTTGCTCTGGGTCTACTGGGCACAGCAGACTGGTGATGGCAGTCACCTTGAATAAGTTTTAGATTTTAGAGTTGAGACAAAGAGATTTTATATAGATGCTAGGTACATGCTTGCCAATAAAAAGAGTTATCTATCTACCAGACAAAACAGATGATAGTTCTCAGTTTGGAATAACAAACAACTCAACTCTAAAATGCAGAGGAAAGGAAAAGAAAGCAAAGTAAAATTAGGAGCAGCTGCACGCTGCCATTTTAAATGACATCATAACTGTTTTGTTCTGATTGTACACGCTGCTGCTCCGCAGCTGGCTTTTGCACTGGGTCTCTTTATAACTCTCCATTATTGCTGGTCTTTTCTTTGCTCTTTGGATTGACAGCCAAAACACCAGGAGGGCTTTGGTTAGTCTCTTCTCCAGGTCTTTAAAATAGCCAGTTTATTTTCATAGAGTAGTCTGAAGTACTTTTCACATTAGTGTTACCTTCCTGTCATCTTTTAGTGTTTTCCACTTCCTGTTCCTAGCTTTGGGTCAGCTGTAGCCATGATTCTCGTAACTCCATGAAATTCACACTCCAGAGTTCACTTCCTTCCCTTCTGTTGTTTTACTTTATTCTTTCCTAAACTGGGCTCCTCAGCTTGCTCCTAGCTTTGCCTATTTCCCCTCTTAAGTACTTTGAATTGAGGGTCATGGGTAAATCTAATGGGAATGTTGCTAACCCTGCTGGCTTGAGTAGGGCAGCAGAAAACTACCAGTGTGAAAATCTTTGTAAAATAAGTGTTCTGAGGAGGGTCTGGTGTCATTTTATATTGAGATTTTAAAAATTGACTTATTTCCACCCAGATGCTTGTTTATACATTTATGAACAGATGCTTGTTCATTATCATGGGATCCAGTGAGTGAAAATGTACTAAGTACAGAAGACAGAATGACTGGCCTCCTGAATTTGATTGAGTTCTAGAAAGACAGAAATAGTTTTTTAAAAACATTACAATGATCCCTGACTTACAGTGGTTCAATTGACAACTTTATAATGATGCAAAAGCCAACTACTGACAGTAGCAACCATACTCCAATTTTGAATCTGGATCATTCAGCAGGCTAGTGATGTGCAGTAGATGTAGATATTACTCTTTATGCTGGATGGCAGCAGCAGCAGAGCCCAGCTCTGTCAGTGAGCCACAGGGTTGGGAGTACACATGGTAGACTCTCTGGAGTGTACTGTGTTGCTCATCTAAGATGTTATGTAGGTTAGCTGTATCAAATGCATTCTCAGCTCATGATATTTTAAACTTATGAGGCGTTTATCAAGATTAACTTCATCATAAACTGAAGAGCATCTCTGCAGTAAGGACAGGTTAGTTTTGTTTACTGACACTTCCTGGGAAGTGTAAGGTTGGGGCAGGGAAGAGTCTCAGAGTTCATTTTAAACATAGTGCTTTTGGGCTGGGGATTTGGCTCAGTGGTTCCAGCGCCTACAAGCAGGGCCCGGGGTTTGATCCCCAGTAACCACATACAATAATGCTGGACGTGGTGACTCACACCCACCAGCAGTCAGTACTACATACCACAGAGCTGGGTGTGGTGGATCACATCTCTAATCTCAGCACTCCAGAGGCAAAGGCAGGAGGACTGCTGAGAGTTCAAGGTTGGCCAGGGCTAAATATTGAGCTCAGGGCCATCCTGAACTGCAAAGTGAGAACCTGTCTCAAAACAAACAAATCAACAAACAAATAAATTAAAAAAAAAAAAAACAAACAGCGCCCTCCTGTGCCTTTGGCAGATAGGGAAATTGGATTTTTTTTTCCAAAGTAAAGAATTAAACAACCATATTTTAACTTTCATTGCTTCCTATTGATGATTCTGCTATGGTTACTCTAGATACTCACATATCACTGCTGGTGGTAGCTCCCCCATGAATGTACTCTGGTTTTCGAGCATGGATTTGAGCTAGAAAAGCCTTTTCAGAGGTGGGTGATGGAACGAGGTCCTCAAACTGAGTCCGGGCAAATTCAGAGTCCACATTACTGTCTGTCTCACTCCCCACCTCTACAAGTATATTGAAGAAATGAAGAAAAGCTTGTTAGATATTTTATGACCTTCAAATAAAGGACTGGGCCTAACAGAAATCAACATGTGCTTTTTAAAACAACAGCCCATTTTTGTACACTAGTTAAATCAATATATTTCAAAATGAGAAGGATATGAACACAAATTACTATAATTTGGTATACAACATTTTCCTTTTTATCTAAAAAATATTATGAAGAACTTTTTGTGTTTTATTCATTGATTTCAGTTTTTAAAAGTACTCTTTCCCTCCCATAAAAAACCTTCATTAAAATTATTTTATTTCATATTACTTTAATTTGGAAAATACTATCTTGAAATATTACAATTGATATTTCAAGGAGTTATGAGATTTTCACCACAAGAATAATCCTTCAGTTATTATTTGTTAAGATAGTAGTATGTTTAGTGATCATGTCACTTTACCTTATTTGGTAGACTTAAACAGAAACAACAGTTTTAATTACTTTAATTCTTTTTAGAAATTCAAGCTCAGGGATTTTTTTTAAATGAAATTTTATTTTGTACAGTTGATATAAGCTCAACTATAAGATCATAGTGCTGCCTAACAAATATCTTGCTAGGTTTGATTTAAGAAATAGAAATGCATCAGTAACTTAAGGTATTTATTTATGTATTAATGCTTCTAAAACTTTAGCATTAGGAGCATAAGATTTCTGTAATTTAATGGTATTAATTTTTGTACTGATTTTTTTTAGGAATATTATAGAGGCATATTTCATTTTAGCCTCATTTAAAGATCATGAATTCCCAATAGAGTCTAATAAAGAAATAAAATACTTGACCTTGTACAATAAGTTCAGCATCGTGTTACTATAGGTTATGTGTTAACAGTCACTCTCTTTGGAGTCTAGAATTACAGGTCAATTTTAATATTTTTCTTTATTCTTTTCAACATTTCCCAAATTTTCTGCATTGAGTGAACATTAATAGTTTTCTTATGAGCAAACTATAAACATTACCAAAAATGTGAATATACCAACAAAATATCACGCGGTCCTTTCAAATACTCTTTTTGTGTTTGACAATGAGTGGGTCTTTAAGAGAGACCCTGGGAAGGGGGGACCATTGTGACGGGGGTGGGGGTGGGGGTCCGGGGACTCACCCGAGTTCAGTTCTTTCACAAGAGAGCACATGGTGTTAGTGATGGAATCTGCTGCCACTAGTAAGTCATTCCTTAGATTTCTTCTTGAGCCTTCAGTGAAGAAAAAATAAAAATTTAAGAAATCGAAGCTATTCCTTTACTCAAAATTTTCATGTCATATTTTCCAGGAAACACGCATGCGCCTATCGGCAGTTATTGCTCCAGCTCCTGCCCTGTGGCTCAGCACGCTGGATTATGGCCTCTGTCCACACGCGCTTGGTCTCCTGTCGGGGCTTCCAGAGCTTCCCTAGCAGGACAGGGACCTCCCGGGAACAGGAAGCCCCAGAGTGTGAGGAATGGGTGGGGATTCTTGCTCCTGCTCCCGAGATATGGGCACATATTGTTCAATGCTCTGGAATGGAATTTTGATTCGATTATGTTGGAACATTGTCTATGATAGAAAAAAAAATTCTTCTTACATTTCAAGCACACCACGTTAAATGCATTTTTGTGGATTGGTCTGGGAACAGGACAAAGTGGATTTGGAACAGAGGGTTAATTGGCAAACTATATTTGGAAAAAAAGGTTTAAGGTTTCAAAGGCCTGAGTAACAAATGCAACTATTTGAGCATTTTATGACTAAGGACTTCCTTGGGGCTTCACTTCACTGCCATTTCTGAGAAAGCAGTATTAACTAAGAAAAGCAGTAAATACACTCACATTTAAAAAATTTAAATTAGCTAGATACATTAATTATAATAGAAAGCACAAGCTGATTTAAAATACCGAATGTGTGGATTTTAAAACATTATTCGGAAAAAGGATATTTTGCCTTATAAAAATTTTTAAAGTTATTTTGTCACTTACATAAACTGTTCTTGAATTAAATTCAGTGCTTAGAACAAAAGGCTCTAATATGAGCTCTCCTTTTTCACACTAGAATAGAAAACCTGTTATTGTCTCATTAAAATGTGTTAAGGTTTTATCCCATACATTATGGATGAGAGTGCCTATTTCCTTAATCCTCCTGTCCTGGATATTATCCATGTCAAAAAAATTTTTTTAAAAAAAATCTGCTGGAATGAAAAATACAGAAGAGGCAGGATATACCATGTACTGCTGCAAATTACTTATGGTGAGTGCTGTTATTATACATATCTAAAATGTACCAACAAATGTTTTGATAAAAAATCAGCTAGGAAAAACGTGGTATGTATTGAAATTGTGCTCTAACAGTTTGTGAGGTTGAACAGCTTTTCATATATTTATAGGAATTTATATTTCTGCATATGTTTATGCCCTTCGCCAATTTTTGTTACAGAGGGTGTCTTTTCCTTACTGATCTCTATATGCTTTATGTGTATCTGAAATTATGAATACCGCCCCATGTGCTGAAAGTCATTTCTATATGTTTGTTTTTGTCCTTTGATTTTGTTCATGCTGCCTTTTGCTTTAAAATTTACACTCAGACATGTCTTTCTTTTGCTTCTTCTTTATATGAGGACAGGGAAAGATGTTCACGACACAGTTTGAGCTCTAAGAAGCTCAAATTGCAGTTCAAAATGCAATACATAACCTGATGTGTGTGTGTGTATGTGTGAAGTATGTACACATAAATACACACAAATATATCTCTTTCTATAAAAACATAAAGTTGAGAAAGGCCAAACTTAATAGTGGTTACTTCTGGGAATGAGACTGACCCTGGTAAAAGGGAGCACAGGAGAATTTTTTTCTTATAGTCTATGAATTTAGAACGTGATTGTAATAACAGAGTCGAGTCACTTGCCTTGAGGCTCTCCTCACTCTTGCCGGCAGGACGCTGGCTGGGTGCTACCTGCAGCCCTCTCTGCTCCTTTGCTGCCTGTGAAGGTCTAAGCTGGGGACCCGCACACAGCAGTGATGACACAACTCTCTAGAGTATCCTAACAGGAGGTCTAAGAAATCATTGCATGTCTTTATCACTTCTGAGCTAAAGAGCTGGGATTACTTAATTGCTTTAAAAGAAGTCATGGATATTAAAATTGGTTGTATTTATAATTTCCTGGGACAATGGTTAAGATAGTTCCTGTAACTTGAAGAACAAAGACTTATTAAGAAATGGGGCAGGTGATGGAGGCCAAAGGAGGGTAGAAGGGTGAAGTGATGAGCAGAAAAGTGCAGGAGTTGCTTAGAGGCTCACGCCAGGCTCTGGCCCAGCCCTGGGCTCCCCTGGTGCCAGCTGTGGCTCTGACGAATCTCCACCACTCAGCGGACCTTGGTGACTTATTTGCCACTAAAAGCCAACCCGAAAAACAACAACAAAAAAGCACTTACTCTGTGCAAATGCCTCTTGAACATCTCCCCCTACCCCGGTGAGAGAGTCCTGAGGCGTGTGCGTTGGAGTGGAGCAGGCAGACGCTGAGCGGATGGGCATGGGGATGGGCCTGCTGATGGTGTGGCTGGGGGAGGAGCGAGGGGAGCCTGCCCCCTGGGTCTGCAGAAACAATGCAAGTTATTAATTGTTTTCCAAGCAAATGCCATATGCCATCCCATTGTCAAGGCTCCATGTTAAAAACAGTGAGTGAAATTCCAAAGCACGAGGGATTCTTAGGTACTTGAGATGGCACTCCTAAATCTAAGTCGCAACTGCGGATATTTAGGGCACTACTACATAATAACTGGTTTGGATTAATCATTGAAAGCTAAGAATATTAGTACAGCATCATCCTACAATATATAAGAGGTGTGTCAATATAAAGAAACTGTTACTGGACAGAGATTATTACATATAATCATTTTCTTTCTCCATGAAGGAAGTACTATGTATGATAACACGATATTAAAGAAAAAGTTTTAAATATAAACTAGAGGATGGTTTGGAATGGATATGGTGTATTTGCTTCCTAAATATTCAACTTATCTGTCCTGGCTCATCTCTAGAGAAAATTCACAGCAGAAAACATGCCTTGTAATATCCTGTGTATTAGGTTTCAAAATAAAAATCAAATAAGATTCAAATTATTTAATCCCCATTTTACAATTACAGCTCATTTTGTCAAATTGCTGTGTGACTCAGGGATTTATATTAGGAAGAGAAAAAAATCATGGCTTCTTTTTCATTACTTAAATGTATTTTAAAATGGTACATAGAAAATTTGTATGTATTAATGTGATATCAAATAATGTTTTGATATAAGTATACATCATGCACTGTTTAAATCAGTCTAAGCACATCTATTCTTCATTGTCATTTATTTATGGTAAAGGCAATTAAAGTCCTTTTTTTTAGCTTTTTAAAATATGAAGTACATAATTGTTATCTACAGTTATCCCACTGTAAAATAACATTACAGACCTTCTCTCTAGCTATAACCATTAATTATAGCAAGGACTGTAACTAGCTATAAGTTAGTACTTATAGTTAGTACTATTAGTTAGTATTCACTGACACGTTCTGCGTTTTTCTCCTTTCCTCTGTCTCCCCTGCTTCTGGCAACTGCCATTACATTCTCTGCTTCTGAGATTAACTTTTTTAGCTTTCTACATATATTTATGTGGCACTTGTCTTTCTGTGCCTGTCACATCACTTAACATGATCTTCAGTCCCATGTGTGTTGTTGCAAAAGACAAGATCTCATTTTTTTTGTATGTGTGGAGGAACAGTATCCATTTGCATTGATCCCATGCATTCCTTTTTTCTTGTAAGACAAATCATCTCTTTCCCTTGTTGTATTTTTAAAAACTCATTCATTTTGTCATTCATCTACAGGTGGATATTTTCTATCTCTTAGTTGCTATGAATACTGCAATAAATCTGGGAGTGTAGGTGTTTCTTCAATGTACTGATTTTATTTCCCTTGGATAAATACCTAGCTAGCACTGAAATTGCTGAAGCATATGGAAGTTGCATGTTTAATTCTGTTAGGAACATCCACACTATTTTCTATCTTGGCCATTAGAATTTACATTCTAACAGCATTTAGAGACACTTTTTCTCCACATTCTTGCCCACACACTCTCTCTCTCTTTTGTCTCTTTGATTACAGCCACTCTTACTAGAGTAAGGTGATGGCTCATCATGGTTTGCATTTGCAGAAATTTCAGTTTTTCATTTTTGGTTATTGCTTCCTGCAGGAAATGCACTTCTCTTCAACTAGGTTAAGACACTATTGGAGCAGAAGAGCAACAGTAGTAGAATATGAGAAGAGCCAGTGATGAGAGTAGAAAACAACTAAATATTCAGTTAAGTATAACTAAGGATAAGGATAACTCCTTAGCCTTGTATCACAGTCTTTAGCATGGGACCTTTCTGAGACTGTCACACTTTGAATTTTAATGCTTTGTCTCTGCAAAAGACCCCTTGACAATATCCTTCCTGCTTTAATAATTAGTTGACAAAGGAAGACAGTCAAACATGCATATAAGAAAATGCATGGAGATTTTCATGCATTCACGACAAATTAGGGATTCACATCAGTTTCACCCGAGTGCTGGGTCTGGCCAGACCCGGTGAACACACTTTTATAGTGAGGTCCAGAGATTCGAACCCATTCAAATTCCTAGCCACGCACTATGAGGGCAGAGCACTGGAATATTCCATTTAGATCCTTGCTTGGGTTCAGCTCCTTGAAGTAAAGTCACACAACATCAGTCCTGTGCAATGTCATGCAGTTAGCTCACCAGGGCTCA
Organism: Petromus typicus; assembly: GCA_004026965.1. Classification (NCBI taxonomy): domain Eukaryota; kingdom Metazoa; phylum Chordata; class Mammalia; order Rodentia; family Petromuridae; genus Petromus; species Petromus typicus. Next base: position 32,710 of record PVIR01007438.1, on the reverse strand, counting down.
GTGTCACACAGAAGCATCATCAAATTTATAAACTGAGGAAAACTCAGAATCAGAAACAAACAGAACAGAACAGAGCACAATAAAGAACTCTTGTGATGCCCAGTGGGCTGAAGGGTCCATTCTTTCACTCTCAACAGTACCTTGTCATGAATGATCTGTCCAGGCTCAGGGAGGAGATCTTGGCTGAGCTGTGATGCTTTGCAGCCTGCTTTCCTCAGCCTACTCCCAGCAAAGGTTGGTAGCTCAGCCCCATTACCTCAAAACTGCATCCGAGCTACCATCGTGCCCCCAGGTGTCCGTGCCATACAGTTAAGTTCTTGTTTGAATTGTGCTTTGTGATGTTCAAAGGACTTTGCATATGTTCTCACTGGTTTCTCTCCATGACCCTATGAAGATGGCATTATCCTGCTAAGTGTGCTGTTGTGGATCCCAGAGGGCAGGGAATGAAAACTGCTCTCTGGAGATGGAGCCAGAGTGCAGGCCTGGTGTTAATCCCAGGCACTCTGAGTGCCACAGAGTATAGGACCCTTATTGGACTACAGCTAGAGAAGTGTCCCTGGGAAGAGGCAGATGTTGGCTGGTTGTTTTGACCTGGCCATGCCTCCTGTGTGCGCTTTTCAAAGCAGCGCCCTCAACAGGACTCCTGGTGTTTTCTTATCTGTCCTCTTTGCCAAGGACCAGTCAGAGCAGAAGGAGGGACCAAGTGGTGGTTGTAGAAGTTAGCTCCTCTTGGCTGTATGATCAGAGTTTTCCGCATAACCCCAGGAAGCCAGATCTTCTTACAGAGTAACAAAGTTCACAATAACAACATAATTCCAGCTGGTATGCAATTTAGTGTATAATGTAGTGTTACATATGCTGATTTGTTTCACTTTCCTAATGGCAGTAGAAATCAGGATGTATTGGAATGGCAATTCATGGGATATAAATCATTTTAACCCCACACAATTCATGTAAACCGCTTAACTATATAAGGTATAACTGGGTTACCCGGGATCCTCGAATTAGTGAGTGGCAGAGATGAAAGGAATCCTCAGCCTTCAGTCTACAAGCCCAGGGCTTTTGCACATCACAGATGCCTGTTAGGATGGTAGATGTTGCATCCATCTCAGATTCACTAAGTTTAGAAAGATTTAGGAACCCAAGGCTGAGGTCCCAGGACCTGTCCCTGGGGTGCTGTTGGATAGGGCCCTGGGCCACATTTTGGGCAAGGTAGTACCTGTTAGTCACTGGGAGAAGTTTGAGTGCAGGTATTGGAGAAGAGCCTTTAGGCTTTTTACCCAAGACAGGAGTAGAGGTCCACAGTCTCTAGCCTACAGCTTTGAAATCTAATTAGCTCTAACCAACACAGGTTGTTCCATAAAGAATTTGGGCCAATGGAAAATGAGGTGATTGATAAAGTATCTTTCAAAGTCTGAAATATTCTGAATTCTAGAGTACATCTGGATCCAGTGATGTTTAGATATGTGGTTACAGATATTTCAATATTTTGCTGTACTGACATCAGCCCTGCCCGCTCCAGCACCAGGCATGCACAAGGCTCCACCCTTTGCAAAGCATTTCTAGGGACATCCTATATGTGACCTTTCCACTCTCCCTTCTGTGCGTTTGTGCTTAACAGTTTGTGCATCTGAAGCATGCCAGCCCCTGTCTCTCCCTGCCTAATATCTGATTTTCAAACCAGTTTTTCCTTTTCCTTTCTACTTCTTGTCTCCCAAACTCCCATTAGTGGTTCTATGTTAAGAGAAAAATAATTGACTGTGGTTATGTGTTAAGGGAAAAGTAACTGACTAACTCTAAATTGCACCTGTGTGTAAATGACTAATAGCTCCATCTCCTAAATGAGTCTCTGATTGGTGCAACTTCAAGCAGTCTGATTACATGAAGAGTTTAGATGGGAGATACTGCATTGAGGAAAAGATTTCATTGCATGTTTTCCAAAACTTGCAGCTCCCAGGTCATATTCATTCAATCTTTACCCAGACTAACAGGCATAGATGCTGGCTGCCTGGGAAAGCATGGCTCATCTTTCTTTGTTGGGACACTAGTCTGAAACACAGTACCTTCTAGCGCCTACCGGGTAAAAGAAAGTGCCTTTTCTGGTCTTCTTTCCTGTTCTATTCTTAGAAGGTCACCAGAACAGGGCAGAAGTCTCTTTGCATTTGGGTAGATGTTACAATATCCTTGAGGTTCGTTTCTACAGGTGCTGATCCCTGTAGATGGCTTCCTCTGGCCTGATCATCACACATGGCTGTCAGCTAACAATTTTAAAAGAGTTAGAGTGAATAATCTCTATGAGCATTGTTCCTTGGAAATTACTTAATGATTAATGGAACAAAGACTTAAGGGATGATGGCTCATGCAGATCAATAAATAGATCTAAAATTCCCAAGGAGAGAGCTGATTTATGGAAGAAGGAAAACATATATCACACTTGCCAAATTTAAAATAGCTCTCTTCCTAGAGAATAAATGAAAAATTAATTTCTACACGCCATTCTCTGAGTTCACTCAACCTGCTGCTGCGTCAATTTTTAAAAAGTTTGAAAAGATCCATAAATTTTCTGATTTTTTTCCAGAAATTATTTTGGTTTCTACTTAGCCTTCTGAATAAGGGACACTTCAAGGAAAAGGGCAAAGGTGCAAATGCTGAACCAGCCTAGGTTTGTCTGCAAGTGGAGGCTGTGGGGTCATGCCTGGATGTATCTAGTTGCCTGGGAAGGGGTAGTAAAGTAGTATGCAGCCATTTCTTATAACAGTTCAGACTGTCATGGTGCTAATAATTTCCAATTTAGCTTCTCAAGGGGATTTCTGTGTACAGAGTACATTGGTCAGGAAGTAGGTATTATTTGACTTGAGCCTGAAAAGCAGATGCTTCCAGGAAGGAAAGTGAAGTACCTCTGGGTTTTTGAATAGCCTAAGCAAGGCAAGGGAATTGTGCGGGGTGCGGGGGGTAGGAGGGCGGTCACTGCGGCTACAGCACCAGGCTTTCAGTGGACAGTGAGAACGAGGGAGGATGGAAGGGGGAAGCCACATGCGGGACTTCAGTGTGAGTCTGTTCTGAGCTAGGGCAGAGGCTCAACTGAAGATTTTTTAGCAGAGAAATGATTTTTATTTTTTATAATTAACCTCAATTTTAAAAACAGAAAATAGAGACTCTGAGGGGGTATATGTTTTTTTATAAAGCTAAATATTAGTCTTTAAACTGCAGTTGACTATTTATAAGGTGAATTCTTCCTTCCCTCACTTTGATAGGTCCAGGACTCCACAGAAAACCCATCAAAGAAGAGGAGCAGGGGAAATGGAGGAGGGAAAACTCAGACTGGCCAAATTGTGCCTTTTTGTCCTGATCATATTTTGTAGTGTGTTTGGAAAAGGAAGGGACTGGAGTGACTACAATTTTCTGACTTAATTGGAGCATCCAGTAAAAATAGAGAAGAGATTGAACCAAGAGATGGAATTTGGGATAACATTTGACTTTCTCTCCATCAAATTAAAATTATTACACTATTTAAGAGAATACCAATAATATATTCCTCCCAAATAAGTACCAATTTGGTTCAAAAGTTTGAAATGCAGTTTCCAAAATTAATTCTTATTGCAATTAAAAATTAATTCCTATTAATAAACACACTTAACTTTGATCCTTTTGTCTCTTGTACATCTCTGTTATAAGAAAATGTATGTCCTAAATAAAATCTTTCTGCAAACACTTTGTTGCACACTGAACAGAGTGTTTGACACTTGTAGTCTTGGATTATATTTAAACATACCTACTCTGAAATGGGCATCAGCAATAGTCTACAGATACTAAGTTATCAAGGTTCATATGTGATGTTACCAGAAATGGAAAAAGATAATCTTGCTGGTTTGCTTTGTGCCTATTTTTCTAAAATAAAAAGACTATTTACTACCATTAAAAATAATTAATAGGAATCAGAACTGATTAAAAGTCTTGTTCAAATTTTTTGCCTTGTGGGAAATACAATTAGGTAAGTGTAATTAAGGAAAGTGTATGTGTATAAACTACAAATCCACTTGTATGTATCTAAATATGTACATTCCATACGTACACCTGACATTCACACAGAATTGTTACAGACTACATTCATGTCCATTATCTTTTTACCCTTGTACAGTAATCTTATGATCCAGGTATTACCCATATGTTTGAATTATCAGGAAAGTAACTGTCCTACTCAGGATCTTACAGTGACTGAAGAGCACAGCCCACTGTAACTCTGACCTAGTCTCAAGTAATCTTCCTAAGAAGATTATTATTGAGCTCTTCTTTCCTAAACTAAGAGTCAAGATGGTTGGTTTTAGATTGATCTTAATATTTAGAACTGGAAAGATACCAGAAATTCAGGAACATACTGTGACTGTAGTTACACCCCAACTGCCTTCATTATTAAACTTTTTTATGACTGTTCTTTTTATGGCTCCTTCAATAAAGCTTAAAGATACACAAAGAAGAAAGAGGGTAGGATAACTTCAGTTCAAGTTTTGTCAAAAAAGAATTTATTGCTTGTGATATCATAATCATCATATTACAGGCACTATTTTTTTTAAAAAAATCATGTTCTGTCCTCAGTGGGGATAAAGTCATGCATTTATACAAGAAACAGTATAAGTAGGAATTATATATACCAGTATAATAAAACGCTACATTGAACCACGCGGACTTAAGATAAAGCAAGTAGAGGTTATTAAATCAAGCACAGTTTGTTTTCTGGGGAGCTTTAAAGTTTGATTTTACAAAGAAAATGTCCCCAGAGGAGAAAGGCTTATAAATAAATAAAAAAAAAAAAAAAGAATTTAGAAGCAGATGCTGGTCTAAAACCTCTAAATTCTCTCCTTAGATCATGTTATATTATGAGCAGTCTGTAGATATGGGTGGTATTTATTTATTTCTTTACAGAACTGCCTCTATAGAGCTGGGATTTATAGGGTTCTGTCTTTAATTTAGACTGCAGGTCAGTATGAGAAACAGCCATATGAAATGTATGACTTTCTTTTTCCATTTTATTATTCAGTACTCCTATAAAGTTCCAAGTGAAGACTTTCTTTTATATTTTATGCTGCAGAAACTGTGCTCTCCTGAGAAGTGGTATTTCTGTACTGACAGAAACACAGGTCATATTTTCTTTTTTTTGTTTTGCTGTCAGAAAGCTCAGAGGAACTCCCTTGGCCCTGAAGATTAGCATATTTTCATTTCCTTTTCCTTAGTTTTATATTTTTCTATTTACATTTTAGACAGTCACTGTTCATATATATATTTGTAAACTGCCTCAGGTTCTTTTTGAAGAGAGGCTTGAGAACAAAAATAAAAGGTTAAGAGTAAAACAGGCTAACTCTCCTCCCAGACAGTCTGTTGGTGACCTCTGGGGGGCACTGACCCAGGGCCTGTGAGTCCCAGGGATGTACTACCCATGCAGGCTGACACGCCCAAGCTGGGAGGGGACAGAAGGGTGAGACAGCGGTGACATCCCCTTAAGGGCACTGCCTGGTTGGGCTCTGTGCCTCTGGTATAAATTTTGTGCTCCAAGGGAGTTTTTTCAGAATGTGCTCCCTGGGAAATGAGAGGGGAGGGGTCCCTGGGGGGAATGACTGAAGTCAGGCTGACTCACTCTTTCCACTAGGAGGGGGAAGGTTGTATTTGAACAGTATTTTCTTTTTCTATGCACATGACAAGTAAGAGAGGAAGAAAAAGAGGCCAGTGCGAAGGGATGTACCACAAGAAAGGGATTTTTCTCTACCATGATCTAAGTGTGTTGGAAATACAACAGCAATCCCCACTAATGCCTTTATGGGCAGCAATACAGGCTGTCAGGGTGGCGTGTCGACTCCCAGGGGACTGTCCCTCATTAAGATTTGACTTAAGTTCAGTGATTTTTTTGCACAAAATACAAAATAACATAGTACATTGTCTTTATTGTCTGACATTACAGATTAGTTTAACACTTTTCCTTTTTTACAGACGATGGGAATGAAGGATAAAAATGTTTGCAAACATTCTTTGTTACACACAAACACACACAATGAATAATAGAAAAGAGCATACAGAAGAATTAAAAGAAAATGCTGAAATTGGAAAGGCTGCAGTTCCAATTGATCCATGGAGATGCTCTGAAACTTACATAATGCTAGCCAGTGGGATATGCTGTCATACACAGTTTGGTACATGCACCGAACAGGAAAGCTGCTTTCTTTTGCCTCTATTAATTGATTTGCATTATTATTATTATGATTACTATTATTATTTTAAATATGCTATTCCCTTTGTTGGCTTCTGAATCTGTTCATTTGGGCTAGACACAGGGATCCAGTTTGGGACACAGAGAATCACAATGGCCTCAACTATGCAAAGAAAATATACTGAATGACATTGGGAACTCCCAGAAGAGAAAGGTTTAGGTGATGAGAAAGGCTGAAAGTCATTACTTATTTTAGTGATTATTGTTGACCAACATCTGGGCTTCTGCTCTGGAGAAGAGCCAGGGGAAGTGGCTAGTCAGTTACTTGGTACAGTCTTTCACATGATTAAACCGTTCTCGTGAGCAGTAGGAGAAGGACACGACTTAGAAGTTATTTGGTGGTAGAGGATTCTCACAAGAATCCCTTGACTGATTCTTATAAAAAGAGTTTCCACACTTTTTCAATAGAATAGAGACTGAACTAAATATTCCCAGAGAGGACATGAAGGTTTACATTTGCATGTTGTATGTTTTAAGGTAACATTAACCTCTGTGTAGCTTTAGTGACTGTATTTTTCTATTAAGAGAAAGGTCTCATCATCAACTCAGAAAAGCATAAAAGTGGTTTGAAACATAGACACCAGGGAATCTAAAGCCTTTCCAACAAATTACAGTTTGTTCCCTCTTCTGAAAGATGTAATAGTTCTTTTGGTGCAGACAGAAGTGATAGTTATGAAAAATGCTAAATTTTATCATCTCAATTCAAGCACTACATTGAAAAGGAAGCAAATTAGTATAATTGTTTTTCTTTCCAAACTGAAGCACGAACATACATTAGAGGCAAAAGCAATGAGAAAAACAGCAGGACGGCAGGCCCCTCCACTGTTAGTTAAGACCTGCAGTAGGGGACATAACTTACTCCCTGCTTCAGTTCTTCTTCCTACAGAAAGATCGAATCAATAACAGTTAGATTACCCAGGGTTCCCAGAAGAGTATTTACACAGTGTGAAGGAAGGCAAGATGGAGGAAATGTCAATACAGGTTTGAAAGTAGGTGCAGGCCCATGCCACTTCACTGACTGTACTTCCAAGCCAAGTAAATATTTGAGACTATAGGCCCATTCCTTTCCTCCATGTTTCCCACCATCTCTCAATATGGTCTGTCTCTCTATTCTAGTGTTTGTACATCTTGGTACAAAAGCTATGCTCATCTGGACCAGGTTAGTACCAATACAGTAGGTGGTCTGTAGGCAACTATCCCAACATTACAGTATCAGAAGCTATCAGAACACCAGGAGAGGGCATTTCCCATAGTTCCCTGACATTCAGTTAACGGTGAGATGTCTTCAGGTCTCTTCATCTAACATGTTTGGAAAGGGAAGAAGAAGAGAGCTCTTTTGATAGATCATATGAGACTACAAGCCAGAAACAATGGTAGGTTATCATTGATCTAATTCTGTCTTACTATAAATAATACATACCTCCTCGAACTCTATACTTTATGTCTAATGCACTAAAATATAAATTTTGTTGGGTAGTAATAAAGCACTCCCCATATGGGCACCGATGACAAAGAATAAAAGATGATAAAGGAATAAAACAGTAAAGAAAACAAAAGAAAGGTTAAAAAGGTAGTACCTGGGAACAGAGGACTTAAAATATTTGCTAAAATATGAAAGAAAAAACAAAAAGAAATAGAAAGGAAGGAAAAAAGAAAAAAAGAAAGATGAAAGGAGGGAAGAAGGAAGGAAAGAGGAGAAGAGAAAAAAAAAAAGAAAGAAAGAAGGACCATATAGAAAGGACCAGAAATAGTGTGCTTATATCTATGAGCCAAAATCCAGGATGTCTTGTCACACGGGGAGCTGCCTAGATGTATTCCCTGCATTCTTCTCCAATCAGCAACTTTAATTTCTGCCTTTGTGGCAGTTTCAATGCATTTTGATTCGTGCTTGTTCATCCTGGGCACGATGACCACAGAGCAGTGATCATTCTACCCGGCCAACTGTGGACATGGGGCCATAATTCATCTCCTTTTGCTTTGCAAAGTAATTTAGTGGTGGGGATGAAAGAAATAAGAAATCGCTGAAGGAGGAATGTCACTTCCAAAGTGGAAGATTAAAACACTCTATAAAGGACTTCTACAGACCATCTAATTAAACAGTTTACCTACAAAAGTGTAAGGAAATATTCTCATTTACAAGTCTGTGGAATTCATGTGACTTGTGATAGCCACACGAGAGGGACAAAAAAGTGAAATTAACAAAAATTACTCTTCTTAACAAAACTGTAATTATCAAAATTGTTTAGCTGCTATTTCTTAGTTTTCTGAATTGGATATTATTAGCCTTTGTTTAATTTAGTGAGAGCTATTGAAAGCCCTTTCATATGAGACACTTCTACTTCAATCCAGTTTTATCGTTTTCAAGGGCAACATAAAGATCAAGATCTAGAAATAGGTCAAGAAGTTGCTCTATAAAGGTCATTAGCAATCTGGTCCCAGGAAATGGATTGGAATGAGCTCTGTAAGAGGCTGCTGCCATTGAATCTGCCACAAAGGCAGAAATTAAAGTTTCTGACTGGAGAAGAATGCAGGGAATACATCTAGGCAGCTCCCCGTGTGACAAGATACCCTGGATTTTGGCTCATAGATATAAGCACACTATTTCTGGTCCTTTCTGTATTGTCTTTTCTTTCCTTCTTTTTTTTTCCCCCTTCATGGGTCAAATAAATACTTCCATATATTAGTTTGCAACATTTTGGGGGAAAATGATACAAGTTACTGTAGCAGGAAAGCCATCACCTATTCTATGCAGAAAAAAACTTTAAATGCCTTAGTTGTAAGTTTAAAAAATGTTTATTTGAAACATCTTACCTTTAGGAGCTTCATGAGACCTTCTAACTGGACCATTAGCTCTCTCCGGCTCTCCTGGAGAGCAGACATTCTCTGTTCCAGCTCGTCCTTGCGCTGTCTAAGAAAGAAGCAGTTGTCATGAGAAACAGCATTCTACTCCCAGAGGCAATCACGTTTCTCAGTTTTGCTGGATCAGTGGTGTTTGAAAAAAAAAAGGAATCTCCAGCTTTTTGATATGGTTGCCAGGTAGGTGACTGTCTTCAAATGAGTGAACATGTGCTTCTTGAGCTATACCTGCCTTTGCTAGAAGTTACATTGAATTTAATAGAATTAACATTATTATTAATTTTTTAATGAAACATTTTTGGTGTGTTTATTATACACCAGGCCTTGCATGTGCCATTGGCCTCCTTTGAAGCAACAAACATCAAACTGTCACTGTCAAGGGCCAGTTCTCCAGATCTTCTAGATTGAAGGAACCTTTGTAAATTTATGGAAAATATGGTTTACTTTAGTATGTGAATCCTGGTGTAGACTGTGTACTTTTAACTTGTTCCATCCTTGATATGGAATATGGTGCTCTATTGAAATAGTAATGATACATACTTATTATGATCTATGAAAACTTCAGTTTGGGTTAGATTTCATAAAGTCAAAACAAAAGGAGTCTTTACAAAATTGTTCTACAACTGAAAGTTGTAGATAAATAGATAAAATAGAGGTTTACTTAATTTTATTTTGTTTTGTTGAACTTCTATTAAACTATCAGCAAGAATGGAAACCACTAAGGACAATGTATACTCTGCCATTTGTGTTGATGCTAAGAACTGCCAAAAATGTCTTTAAAAGGGGAAAGAGCTAAAACAATGTGGAGAAGAATATTTATAGGCCACGTTTCTGAAGTTACGTACACTTCCAAATCAATTTCAAGTCCATTATTGTATGGTCATTGGTGAATGAGTAATGTACACATTCTTTTACTTGCCCCAAAGGCTTCTGAATGTGAGGTTGAAATATTAGAACTCAAAACTCTAAAATGTGTGACTGCCTTAACCATGTCTGCATTAATGCGTGAATGAACATGGTCTCTGTGGTGCACAGACCATATTAAGAGGAGCCATAGCAGGGACTATGAAATGAAAAACTGACAATATAAAAATGCCTCACTGAGGTAGGCTCACGACTCACTTAGTTGAAAGATGGTTATAGGAGGATGGTCTAGGAGTATAAATGAGACATGTCTGGTTTTCTTTCACATAGGCTTTCTTTACAATGAATTATGAATTTAAAATTTCTAAATATGTCAGACCTTTCTGAATATATTTATACTTTTGCCACTGACAGCTTACTCCTGCAGCAGTTCTTCTTTAATATCCTTTACAACTGTCTCTTTTCTGAATCCACAGAATGAGAAACATCACAATTTAAAGCTTTTAATGGTATCTTATTTTGGCCTTTGTCTGTTTGGGCTGAAAGCATTCCAATTATGAAAGATTTGTCCCATTCAAAAATATTCCTCAATGACAAATCCTTAGCCATTTTTTCTTCAACTCATGGTGTTCCACGTACATCGATAGTAGGACTTGGGACAAAAGTAGATATTATTTCTTATGCATTTCTAGTTCTTTTGTCATTGTGCTGTATCGTTTTGGGCCTTCTGGTCACAGGAGCATCTTGAGAAGTAGATGAAAGCAACTCTTAATGCTGGAGGTAAGAAATACTAACAGAGGCATTTAAAATATATTAGAAAAAGTTAACAAGCACGAATCTAGCATTAGCCATCATTTAACAGGCTTAGTGATCTTACTGTACATTTATCTTTCAGTAGTTATCTCTTACAATAACACTGAATTCAATCAAAATTATTTAACAATGTCTTTACTGTATTCAACTTCTCTATTTGTGTTTGTCAAGTGTGAGTCCAGTAACACTATGTGGTTTGGGCTTCACCATACCAAGCAGGAATGAGAAAATGAACACTAAATAGTGATTTTATTTTCATATAACTAACTGTATTAAGCTGCAAAAGAATACCTTTTGGTCTGAAGTTCTGTCGGATCATTTCTAGTTCGGTACAGATGTTAAAATCTACTTTCTTTTGGGCCAGGATTTAGCTCAGTGGTTCCAGCACCTGTCTTGCAAGCGCAAGGGTCCGGGCTCGATCCTCTGGTAACCACATACAATACTGGGCATGGAGACTCACGCTCAGCAGCAATCAGTACCACATACCACAGTGCTGGGGGTGGTGGCTCACGCCTGTAATCCCAGAACTCGGGAGGCAGAGGCAGAAGGATTGCTGTGATATGAGTTTGAGACTGAGCTCAGGGCCAGCCTGAACTACAAAGTGAGACCCTGTCTCAAAAAAGCAAACAAACAAACAACAAAAAACAACAAAAATGAACAACAAAACAAAACAAAACAAAAACTTTCTTTAAGGTCAGTATTGAGATAAGTGGCAAATTATGTATGAAACAATAATATATGTCCATGCTAATTTCTGGACTTTGAGGATGGTGTTGTGGTCATAAAGATTTTTTTTTTCTTAGAAAATATACACATAAGTACTTGCAGGTAACAGGTATAATATCTGCAACTTTTCAAAAGCTTCTGTTTCCTTATTTGTAAAAAGAGTACAGAAATAGTGCCTGTCTCTCAGGTCTGTTATAGCAATTTTATGGCACGGTATACGTAGAGTTTAGTATATAGTAATTATTAATATAGCACACAGAAATGCCTATTATATACCCACATGTGCGATGTGACCATGGCTTTCCATTTCCTTGTAGCTGAAGTGCAAATAGAAACATACTCATTTAGAAAGGTCACAGAGATTTTAAGATAAAAATAAAACTATGCATTAATGAAAAGCAAGGTCCAGAGGCATTTCTCTTGTTGGTCGGAGGCAGCTGGGAAGGTGTGATGGAGCCCTCTGTGACAGCCACGGGAAAGCGCTGCTAAGGCTTGTTCATGGATGGGTGCCCTGTGAACCGAGGCCAAAGGCACTTCAGCAGGAGTCACTGTTTGGAAGCTCTATGAAAGTCTGAAGTGTACCCAGAACATGGGACCTTAATGGGGATAGCTGCGGAATTTCCCATTGTGAATATGCTGGCATAGAAAAAGTGGTTTGTAAGTATCTAGAGATATCCTTCAAGGAAGACTAGGTCTTCTTCCTTCATGTGGAAGAAATGTGGAGAATATGGAGACAGGTGAGCAAATGGCATAGAAGTTCCTGGCAAACTCAGACTCCTTAGCATGTCTTTAGGCTCAGCTAAGCTCCTGGGATGCTGATAAGTCAGGGCCAGGAGAATTAGCACGCTGTTCCAAGGAAGGAAGAAATATCAATTGCAGGACACATTATCAATGACCTGAGCACATCCAGACACTTCCCTAGACTATCACTCAAATGGAGAAAAATGCTTTCCAAAGCAAAGTTAAATGGGGAACCACTGAAAATGCTTATGAGAAATTCCTGGTCATCATCCCTGCAATAGAGAAAAAACAACCAATGGAACAGACATAAAAAGGCTTTAAGGCAGAGACTAGACACTACTGCAGTCTTGATCGATGAATGTCTACTCTACTTCTATGTTGGCTTCTTCAACTATATTTCTATGCACTTAGATTTAGCTTTCAACTCACGCGAGTGGAACACCTACAGGATCTTATTTTGCAAAAGACTGTCACGCAGGCATTTACTTACAAATGATTTTATGAAGAAAACATAAACCATCACCTTTTCGCTTTCATTTACACCTGCTCTAGACAATAGTGTAGTTGAATGGACAAGAATTTCTAGTACATCTTATTAAGGGTATGACCAAAACCAGAGAGGCTGAGGAGGAAGAACTTTTGTTTCTCTATTATATTATCCAAAAATATGAAATGACCTCTTCACATTAAGCAGCATGTACAAGGTCCAGGATCTACAGACCCTCTTTCCACATGTCTGCCTCAGTTGCAGGCCAAGGAGAGGCATGGTGGGACTCAGCTGCAGAGTCAGCAGGGCCAGTGCTCTGGGCCAGGTGGGCTCAGGTGTCCATATGTCTGAAGGGTAGTACTGGGTCAGAGCCCTTAGATGCCAGCATGGCTGCAGCCAGTACTGACTTAGTAAGATGCAAGGGAGCTTCACAGAACCTGCTTAAGTTAGTCTCTCTGTGTGTGACTAACAATGGTTCAAGAAGAGGCCTCTGTATTTATTACACAAAGTACGAATCCGAGTTAAACAATACCCTGAATATACTTGATGCCCAATTGAAATAGAAAATATAATTCTTGCTAATTAAAAGTACTTGGTGAGATTTCTCAGAAAGCTAGGATTGGAGGTCCCATTGGACCCGACCATTGCCCTGCTAGGTATATACACAAAAGAATTAAAAGACTCATATCACAGTGACATATGTGCACCCATGTTTATAGCAGCTCAGTTTGTGATTGCTACATCTTGGAAACAACCCAAATATCCATCAACTGGAGACTGGATAAAAAAGCTATGGTTCTTCTACAGAATGGAGTATTACTCTGTATAAAAAATGATAAGTTTGAATCATTTATACTTAAATGGACATACCTTGAGGATATTCTCATAAGTGAAATAAATAGGTCACAGGTAAATATCACATCTTTTCTCTGGTATGAGAAAATAAAGATGTACATGAGTTCTAGAATTGTATGTTATATATTGTGAAATAGAAAATACTCAAAATGTAATAGGGTAAAGGGGGAAAATATGAGATTATAACAAAAAAGAAAGGAAACAAATTGTATATATGTAGGGGGGTGGTAGAGTGGGGAGGGCTATGGGAAAAAATGAGAAGTAAGTTGTGTCTTATACTGGTACAAATACCCATTGTGGAGTGTAATTATGATGTGTATATGTAATGTACCAATAAAGATTTCAATTAAAAAATATTAAAGTACTTGGTGAGAGATCAGTATGAGATTTCTGTGTGTAGGAATCTACAGTAAAACCTACACTTTGCACCCTGGGAGTAATGGGCAACTACAGTCCTTAATCAAGACAGGCTACTTTCTAGGCATCTGACTCTGAGAAGCGCACTGAAATTCAGGGATTAGTCAGGGGACCTTTGGCCCCTGGTAACTCAGATGTTCCATGAACATAAACCAGATAAAATGAGGCCTTTCTTTCATTTGCCACGTCTGTATTGCCGCAGGTGACCTGGGCCCCCTCCTTACCTGAGGAGCCGGAGCTCAGCCAGCAGGGTGGGGTTTTGCTGGGCCTTTTCCGGAGTGGGCTGAGAAGCTTGCTCATGCTCCAGCCGAAGCCTCTGGATCTCCTGTAAGATTTCTCTTGGGAGAGAGGAGAAAGGTGAGAAACCAGGGTCAGCTAATGTTCAGGACACTAGCGTCCGACTAAGTCAGGCCCCAGCACAGAGAGAAGAGGGGGCAATCTGTGTGCAGAATCAGAGCTGCCCTTCGCTAACTGACAGACTGCTGATGCAAGCTGGGTGCTGTGAGCGTGGGGCAGGCTGCTACGGTCATGTGTCTAACTCTAAGGAGTGCAGGCTTATGGGACAAAAATGTATCTTCCCATTATTATGATCACACTCTGGCACCATGAAGTACCCACAGCTGCTAAGTAAGAGGTGCTGTTTAGGGGGAAAATAAGAGTAGATGGTGTTCAACTCACAAAATGAAATCACCGCAATCTCTGCACAAGAATGAAACTCTTCTCACTGAATTTATCTGAGAACCCCTCAGTTAAGCAAAATTCTTCCTCTTTTTTCTTACAGTGTTTCAGCCTTCACAATGGATTTTAATGAAGGAATCTTTAGAAAGAAAGTGCTTTTAAAAGGATTCACTGTAATTGAGTCTGTGACATAGAATGCTGTTGCCATGACCTCTGTCACTGGGTGATATGTCAGCCTATTATTGATGTTGGGACCTGGGCCGCCCTGCATTTGGGTGAACATCAGGCTGGCCATAAATGAAATGTGACCAGCACAAGGCAAATTATCCCTAAGTGAATGAGAAGCCATTAAGCAAGGTTATAAGTCACAATTTCTTGGGGGTTGTGGGTATCAGTCTTCTTGCTCTAGAAAATGCACAGGATAGAACAAATCATGAGGTTCGGAAGTGGACTGGATAGTGAGATGGCTGAGTGTACATCCTTATGGGGTGTAATGTGGTAATTTAAAACACGTATACAACATGTAATGATGAAATCAGGATAATTAGCATTTCTTTGTGTTAGGAACCTTAAAATTCTCGGTTGGAATAACTGGTACTAAAATAGATGCATTAAGAGGTAAGTTCTTGTGTTCTATGTAGCACAGCAGAAAAGTGACATAGTTGACAATGACATTGTATATTTCACAATAACAAAAAGAAGGGAGTTTGATGCTTTTGCATTGAAAATACTGATTGGCAGTCGCCTGCTTCACAAATGCAGTTGAATCAGAAGCATAATTAGCACGACAATTACGTCATCCACAGACAGGCAGAAGGTTGGATCCTAAATGGGTGGTTTTCAGTCTTTCTTTGGATTCTTCAGTGTTCCAAAGTGGGAATCTTGCTTTAAAAGAAATCACCTAGGGAAACCCCTCTCCCATGTCAGCCAGTTAAGGAGGAGCTTTCGCAATGAAAGAAAAGGGGACCCCTTTGCTCCTCTCCAGGTGCCTCTGCCCAGGTCCCTGGCTACCAGAGAACTCAGCATTAAAATAAGAGGACTGAAGTGTCCATGATTTCCTTAGTGCTGACATCCTGGCAGTTTATGTGCCCAGTCACTTCTCCATGTATGGTGTGGGTACCATTACAGAGCCACTTCGCCCGAGAAAGGAAAAGAGAAAAGTAGTTCCGATAGAAAAAAAATAATGAAAAGATACATACTATGTACCAGTAGAACTGCACACTCTAACTTACTTCTATAACAGTTAATTATATGTAGATACTACTACTGTCTCTTTCATGAATGGAGGAAATCAAGGCACATATCAGATATAACACTGGCTCAAATTCAGTAACATTTAGGTGATTTGAACTCAGGGGAGGTAAGCTCAAAATCTTGCATAGCAGAACGTCTCAGTTTCTGGCACTTGCTTTGAATGGTTTAGCCTAGCCAGGCTGTGACTAATACAATGTCAGGTAAAGAGTCCTGTTACTCCTTACACGAGCCCAACTGGCTTCTAAAGGGTTAGAAGGAGACCTTATCTTCTAAAGCTTATTGTCACTGACATGTGACTACAGTACACATCTGGTGTGTCTTCCTAAGGCCCACATGTTAAAGGCTTGCTAGGCAGCTTGTGGGGCTATCAGGAAGTAATGGAACTTTTAGGAGGTGGAACTTAGTGGATGTAATTTAGATGGCACTTACTCATGGGAGACACATCCTGCTCTTGTATGCCCTCGGCTATGATGTATTGTGCTACCTTCTCACCCAACCTTTGATTTTGTTCTCTATATGGTATCAGGACAGATGACAGAAGGAAAGAACAACAAAGTGAAATAAAAGAGGATCACTGGCGAAATCTGAGTTGTGTGAAGGTTACTGGTAGAAAGTCTGGAATCCCTAGTAGAAAATTTAGAAAGTGTGTAAGAAAGACTCTCATAAAATAATGTTCCAGAAATATTTATTATTTTGTCTAGCATCTTCTGTTTTGGTTCTTTTAATTCTACTCTGGCATTATTATTTAATATAGGTCCTCATCACTTTCTATAAGCCTCTAGTTAACCCTTTGCAGATGCTGTCTGCATATTTAATAAACTGACTGTTTTACCATAAATATGCAGACATTCTGTCACTGACTGCTTCTGTCCATCCAAACAGAGCAAAAATCAAATTCTTTGGCCTGGGTAAAGGCCTCTACATTAACAACTTCATTTTACTTTTTATCTCAACTTATTGGGCAGCCTAGCAATTGTCTTCATCACTTTCCCCTATATTTATGTGCACTTGTACCTGCAGCTGTGTCTTCACTGTCTTGGAATGTGCAGTTAAAACCCCACTTTCTTCAAAAAGTTCAACACAACTTAGAGCACGATGGTGGTGAAGTGAACCATTTGGAGAGAAAAGGGTAGAAATAACGCTTCAAGCTTTAATTTTAATATGCACAATCAAAATGACAACAGTCTTCATGACCCCCTTGGAGAGTTGTTCTGAGGATACTGTGAAACAATGCAGTTTTACTAGTGCTTTATAAATATATGATCATCACTATTGTCTCCTTAACATCTCAAAACAAAGACCCACATTTCTTCTGCCACCTGGAAGCTAGAGTTATACATTAATAGTCTGAGGTTTAGACCTTTCCTCCCTGGACAGCTCTTTGGTGAATAGAGTCATAATACATGGAGTCAGAGTTGGATGTTTTAGAAAAAAGGGACCGAGGTTGGTAAAGAGGATGTGGAATGATTTCTGTGGGAAGTTCTAAATGAAGGGAGTATCCAGAAAACCAATTCCTTCTTCAGAAAGAGACCTCAACTTTGGGATTATTCATTCAGGCCTCCAGATGGCATAGTCTTCCAGTTTTAGATAAGATACTGGCTTTCCCTCATCCTTTTTCTGTTTCTTCCTTAGCTCTTTCTGTTTATTATAAGACACTCATTGATTTACTTACATCTATCAATTCTGACAAGTAATTTTGAATAACTTTTTATACTACACATTATAAGTTTACTTTGTTGAATGAACAAGACATCATCACCTACATTCCAATTCTAATATTTGCAAAAGTTTTGTTCTCAAGGAGTTGAGGCTCTAGATTAAAGAATTTAGAACTGACCATTTTTCTTTTTTTCTCTTTCCATGCCTTTTCTGGTACCTGGATTGATGTGAAGCAACACTGGAAATGGCACTTCTATTTTCCTACTTCTTGTAACTATTGCCGTTCTAGCAACCTAGGCGTATTCAATGGTTCTTTTCCGTTATTCATTTCAAATGTGTAGACTGACTGACTAAATAATTTCACACTGGCTCCAGGACTGCACATTTCCTTTCTTTGAATTGTTTCTCCTAGATTTTAAATGTCTTTGATCATTTGAAATTGCTCCTATTTCTCAACACCTTTGCTGACTTATTATGATTATTTTCATTCTGTGGATATAATAAATGTTCTATGAAATAGAATCAGCAGTTTCACAGATTTGCCACTATCCAGAACAAATTCCAGTTTGTATGGCTAATTTTGATTTAGTTCTTCATCATGCTTCCACATTCTGCCTTCTTAATTTCTTTCTTAATTTGATTATTACTACTTGACAAATTAAAAAAAGTAACGAAGTCATGACGTCATATTTACTAAGCTATTTAATTTTAATTTGTGTGCTCCTAATGACTGGAGCCAGGTCTTAGGACAAGGAAGCCAAAAATCATTTTACTAGAAAAAATAGGAAAATAGGCCAAAAGAATTGACACTTCCTTTAACTTTTAGCTGTAAAACTTTTAAGGATATTGTGATAACTTGTTTTGAAGTTCTTGGGTCAAGCTCTCCACCGATGAAACAACTATCAGATCATTTTCCTTAACTATTATCTCAAAAATGATATTGATGTTTAAGAATGAGATTAAACATGAAGACATTTTGGTGCTATTCCTAGAAATATAGAATGCAAAAGTTATTCCTATGACGGGTTTAGTCAAGACTGAGTTTGAGACCTGACTCAGATATTCATTATTTTATCATTTGGCATATATTTAATATACTTAATGAGCACCTGCAGTATTACAGGTGTAGTTCTGGAGCCCGGGGGGTATTTGGCATGGCCCTGTTCTTAAAGAATTCCCATTTTAAGTCGGGGAAGAGAAACAATAAACAAGGAAGCAAATACCGGCATAAGATAATTTCAGACAGTGACAGGTGACAGACAGACAGACAGACAGACACACACACACACACACACACACACCACCACCACCACCACCACCACCACCACCACCAAATAGCTGCCGGAACAGGAAGCAGTGCAGAAGATTAGATGGGATGTAACTCTAAATTGAGACTTGTTGATGAGGAACTGTCCCGCTGGAAAATACAGGAAAAGTTTTCTGGGTTGAAAAGAATGAGCAGCGCAAAGGATGTAAGAGAGGAAGAAGCCACAAGATACTGGAGCATAGATCAAGTGGAGCTGTGGCTGAAAGGCAGGCAATAGGCAGGAGAGCTAAGACCTTGCAGATCGTGGTAAGAGGAGCGGATTTTAATCAAAATGCACTGGTAAAACCATCATATGAGTTTCATAAATAACATGGTATGATTTGTTTTTTAAAATGACAGGTCAGACTGGTAGTTGATGGTGGAGATGAGTGGATAGGTTTTCCAATATGCTATGGAAGTAGAATCAGTTTGTTGAACAAGGAGAGGTCATGCTGATGGAGAGACATGGAGATGTTTGTGTTGAACCACTGGGTGATGGTGTTGTTGCTCCAAGCATCTCTTTTGTTTGGGGTCCTTAGCGGAAGCATCTCAGGTGTGCCCCTTGCTTGTACCTTGTTGGGAGAGGAAGAATGCCTAGTACCCAGGAAGGCCATATTTATTCTATACCTTGTTACAAAGATAAATGTGTCAAACCAGGGAAACAAAACTATCTACAGGCCAGTCACACAAATCTTTCTTTTAATGAAGCTTTTAATCAGAAGAACACATTGCTGACTCTAGATCTCTTCCTATAAATATGGACATAGGGTGAACATCATGGAAACTTGACAACATGGTTATACTGATAAACAGATACATTGATGAAAAAAGCCAACACATCTACAAAGCCTTACCTGTTCTTGTTTTCTAGTTCTGCAATCAGCTGTCTTTGCTGCTTATTTGCATCAATGGTGAAGGAGATGTCAGGAGTGCTTCTCTGTTGAGTTGGCTGCTGCAAAATATACAGTTTAAACAATTTAACACCAAGAATGTGAACTCACATGTTTGGGAAGATAGAAGACTTCTATTGTAATTTGATTAAGATGCTCAGCAAATTCATTTGTTGTTTTGTTTTCCTGGAAGCATTTTAGACACAAGATTTGAACTTGAGGACATCTAGCTCTTCTTACTTGGATGAAATTTCCTTAAGTTTTAATCTGCCTGAAAACACATACATAAATTGACTCTCTTTTACTCAACATATTTTTTAAAATTCAGCACCTACTATCTTACATATACTATGGCAGCTGTCCTATAAAATGTTTCCTGTCCTCAAAAGATAGATAATTTTTTTTCGATTTGTGTGATTATTACTATGAGTGAGGTATGCACACAATTCTAAGGAAGCACAGAGGGAACATGGCCACATTATATTGTTAGGGAAGGAATATTAGTGAGCTGCTTTATTAAGTGAGGTGGAGAAGTGACCTGTCAGATGGGGATACTCCAGGCGTCTGCACAGTGTGTTCAGAATGGCTAATGCAGAGGGTATGGAGTGGTGAGGGACAGAGAGGAAGAATCTCAGAATAGGTCCAAGAGAAGAATGCAGTGAAGAAAGATGTAGGACTGTCCTACAGAAATGGATCCAAGAAAATGACCTTTCTATTTTCTTCCTAGCCTAGTGACATCTTCTACCTATGATTTTTTTTAGCTAATAGCAACATTCCTAGAATGTGATCATGAAGAGACTGCCAGAGCAACAAGAATTAATCTAAGGAGGACATCTTTCTTGAGACGGATTTACAAAGGTTGTTATATGATATAAATAGGCAAGGCACATAAGTAACTTACGGTCTCAAGAAAGAAAAGGAACAAAGCTGGAGAAGTTAGTGTACTCCACGAGGGGACATGAATTCAAATGCTGAATAGAGCCATGAGGTGACTTAAAATCAAGAGGGGGCCAAGGGTGAGTGAGGATTGCACATAAATGGTGCTGCTTGCTCTGTCCAAAGGTAGCAGAGGAATTCTACTCCAGGTGTCTGCTGCCATGACTGACATAGACCTGGTCTTGTTAGTCTTTCCAGACAAGCTGGAAATCTAGGCTTTTAAGGTAAATGATCTGATTTGCAAACTGCAAGCCTGAATTTTAGGCCACACAGTACAGTTTTAGTCTGCTACAGATTTCTTTCCATCCAGATCATGGTAATTTCTCTTGTTACAATCACTGACATCCGAGAGTAATGGGGTCATAGTTTGCTTTTGGGATTATTAGTTAAATGCTTGGCAGGAAGACTCTTCCAGATGAAAGAGGGAAAACAAGACAGCTTCCCCAGTTCTCCTTGTCACTCAGCTCACCGTCACAATTCACCTTCACTATTGATTATTTTGCTCTAGATCTAGGGTCTCTGCTAAATATGTCTGATTTAAACCTATTGAGGAATCAACCATTTGTCACCCCTTTCCTTATGTCCTCAGATAGGGACAAAATTTAGTAAAGTGGGGTATGGGGCATCTGTTTCAATTGTGTTGCCACACTGCACAGATCTTTTGTTCCTCAGGTCTGCTAGGTTTGACCCAAGAATTAGCCACTAAGATGCCATAAGTATAGCAACAAGCAAACCAATGACAAACCAGCACTGTTTTGCTAATTGGCTATCAAGACAACAACGGACATGACAGACGAAATTCAAGGATGCAAGAGGCCAACAGATGAATCCTTTCACTCAAAGTACTTACAGACGAGGAGGATTCTGCTGCCAGTCTTGCTGCATACCTGGCGATCAGTCTGTGTTCTTCATCAAGCCGATTGGAACTCTCAAGCATACTGTTGAGAATCAAGAAAGGAGACTTAGGCAATAGGGCAGATTGATACATAATATCATTGTGGGGGTTCTGCTCTTTCAATTTTTCAATGCCAAAAATTTGCAAACTGTACAATACCCTGTTAAATTAATGATCTTCAACTTGGATTATGACATGATCTACACTGTTGGCAAGAAGATCAATAATAAATCCTGTGTTGTGTCAATTCAGTCATCTTACTAAGAGACCTCCCAAAAGAAGTGATTTTTCTAATCAACGTTTCTAACATAGGAATACCTCATTTTAAATGTAATTGCCTTAATATTTTTTCTTTCTTACACAAATAACACATGTCCAAAATCAATCTTAGAAAATATATAAGCAAGCAGAAAGGCAACACCTGACTGCATCTAGCTTCCACTGATCTCTACTTGTGGGTATTCACACTCATATCAGGAATTTCGCTCTCTTTAGGATGGACTGGACTTACTGACTTACTTTCACTGACCAGAATATGTAAAAGGAATGGAATGTCACTTCCAAAGCCACGTTAAAAAGATCATGCCTCTCATGTTGGCCTTCCTCTTTTGTGCTTCTTGGGTTATTTTCCCTGTGGGAAACTTGTTGTGGTGTTACAAAGCAGTCCTGTGGGCCCCTGACAACCACATGAATGAATCCACATGAGCAGAGCCTTCAGACAACTTTAGATCAGGAGCTGACAGACTACAGTCTCATGAAATCCTTGAGCTAGAAGCATCTTACTAAGCCCCCAGATTCCTCCACAAAACTGGGAGATAGTGTTTGTTGCCTTAAGCTGCTAAACTGTAGAGTAGTATGTTATACAGCCATAAATAACTAGTAAATTCTTATCTATGCTATTACTTCCCAGGAACCTACCTTTTATACTTAATTCTAAAAAAGGGGAATTACAGTAATGTCTCCTAGTAACATTGATAGTAATTGTTAAGTGTCTTCTATAAATTTACAGAAACTTTTTACAGTAGAATAAGATTTGCCTGAGTCTCTAAAACTCATCCAAGTAGAAGTATTACCAACTTTCCCATTTCAGGAAACTTATTCTTCTGAAACTCTTCATTTAAGAGTAAGTTTTAGGTGCCATTTAAAAAAGTTCTATGAATCTCATTAACAGAATAATTTGGTTTAGTTTCCTTATCAGTTTTTATGGTGTATACAAGTGAGAACCAAGATTAGAAATGAGTTTCCTTCATTCCCAAACATAATTATTTTCTTCTTAATTGGCTCTAAAACTTGTGTTCTTACAGAAAAAAAATTAATACTCATGAGTATGCACTAAAAAATACCACAGTCCTATGTCTATATAAAATGACAAGAATTATCCATTCCAAAGGCTCAAAAATATACAATAAATACTATCATATAGATGTATATCACATATATAATAAACATACACTGTCATACTTAAATGTTTTAACCTTTATTTTAAATAAGATGAGTGGAAATCATTTCATGCTTCTTACATGTTGACTATGTCACTTTCAGATAACTTCTCCACGCTTATATGTGGTTGGCTTAATCCATCACTTGTAATATTTGGGGGGCAGTCAGGTTTATCTTCCTCTATTGTTGTCTGTACCCCTCATGTATGTAAGCTACACCTATTTTAATTCTGAACCTTTCTACTTTAGGCTTAACCTTTTCCTCTGGTCTACAATAAATACAATACAACTGAATTTCCCTATTTACTAATTTACAGAACCATCCTTCAAAAAATGACTTCTCTTTCTTTTCATTCAAATGAGAAAATGCATATAAAAAGCACCCTGGTGTCATAATGATTGAACATTACATGATCAAAAATGTTTGTTAATACTATTATTATTTTTTTGCCTCTTTGCTAACCTGTTTGAGTCATAACAATTCTTGTTCTTTCAGAATATCAACTATCTGAACCAAGAAAAGCAATTCTTCTCAAGATTTAAGTATAAACATATTGGCTGAGAATCTTATGAAAGGGCAGCTTCTAAATTCTGTAGTGGGGGAGTGATTGGGTTGGTTCCTATAGCTTCAGGAGAAATGTACACTGTCTTCACTTCAGACATACGACAAGCACACTGAGAGACAATGCAGTTTGATTTTAACGTGTCTTTCCTTTCTTCCTGTACCATATGCTTCCCTCAGCATTTTGTGCAGACAGCAGGGCTGTTGCTCCAGGCCCAGGATGATGATCTGTTTGCTTGAAAGTGACTTTGTCAGAAATGCTCATGAGTGTTTTGATAAATGATTTTTTAAAACGATAAAAATATTCATGGTAAAAGTATCTTTTATCATGAATGACAGGTCAGTGAAAATAATATCAAGGTTAAAAAAAGCCTCCTGGCAATGTAAGATGTGAAGATACGGGATTCTGTCTAGTAAGCAATAATTCATATTTCATGCCTTTCTTCCTCCAACATAGCGTGAATGAGGGCTGGGGTGATATATTATCCTTTTGTGCACAGGAACAATTTATGAGTCCAGATGTGTCTTTCCAGTATGTTCAAATTATACGAAGGTGCATGAGGCATTCTTATGACGAATTCCATTATTTCAAGACTCCCATCATAAACAGTTAAAAGTGAATGAACAGTAATCCCTAATCCATTAAATACCAATTCCAACAGTTTCGGTAGCCCTAGCTATTCATTTCAGGACTTCATAAGAGGAATCTTGCTGTAAGACTATGATGAATTAAAAAGTGGCTATTGTGTTGACTGTATTTCCGAGTGGAAGAAATCCATTATTTCCAATCTCCCATCTTCTCTCTTAAATGCATGGTTGGTGTCTGTTACTATTGATTTCAAATGGCATTCTGAGAAACCCAAGTGGCCCCAGCTAAGGATGGTCCTTCTAAATTGTGATTTAGCAAAGGTTTTTAGAACTTGGGGTTTGTTCACATTTCTTTGATTTCTCTATGGACCTGTTCTGAATTCTGGATCGTCCAAAAGGTATAAGAAATGCTTCTCTGTTCTCCCAAATACTTTTATATTTGTTTTGATGAGGACAGGAATTTCATCACTAGAGATTAATCTAAAATATCATTCTTTTCATGTATATTCGGTTAAAATGCAGGTTACTGGTAGGAGGATATTACTGCCTCAGAAGGCATTATTAGTTAACACCTAAGTGAAGGATTTATGTTTTAGATCATTTCTTATTTTTGCAGGTGGTTGAGAGGAAAATGCTATGGGATTAGAACACCGTTCAGGCCATTAGGAGTAAAGGAACGCAAGAGAAATGAGGCAGAAGAGTGAAGCTCTACTGGGCCCCAATCAGTATTTCTATGGAGGTGAAGAATGGGGAAGGAGATAGGATACATCTTAAAAAGCTTAACACTGTGGCCCTTTTCCTTGCAAAAGACAGAAAATCATGAAATGGCCATGTTCATACCTCAAGAAACCGTATGGTTACAATGGTTGCCTTAGGGATTTTTCAAGTTCTTTTTATCAAGATCTTGAGTTATAAACCCAGTATTTACAGTGAAGGTCATGTATTCTATTAAATCAGTTGAAATATTAAAAATACAAACAGCATACATTTCAGTGAATTGAATAGTGAAGTGTGCTACAGACTCAACTGTTGAAGTCTCAACACCTAGTATTTTAGAATATGAGTATCTTTGGAAATGGGGGGGTCTTTGAACCATAATTAAAGTTGCATGAAATCAGAAAGGTGGGGCTCTAACCCCATAACCTGGTATCCTTTTAGAAAAAGGAGGAGGCTCTAGGCACACTCAGGTTGGGGCAGGTCTCATGAGGACGTGGAGGGGAAGGGGACAACCTCAAGCTAAGGAGAGAGGCATCAGGAGAAACCAGCACTGCTGGCACCTTGGTCTTGGAGTTCTGACCTCCACAACTGTGAGCAAAGACATTTCTGTCCATGAGAATTTTCTGTGGGGGAGTCTTTGTAAACTGTGCAAAGTGTACTTTGAAAAAATTTTTGCCCAGTGTTACTTTTAGCTTGTTGTTTATGCTTCAAGTCTCTATTGGTTTTGCTACATCAGTGAATGGCTGCTGCTTGTCTGTTTACATTTGCTAGGTCTATTTATATAAAACTTAATATAATTTCTCCTTTTCCATCTATTTTATACTCCTAAACCTCTAAGTACTGGGGGCTTCTGCATATAAGTGATTTTTAAATAGTAAAAAATATTTATTTTATTATTGGATTTTTGAGAATTCCTGAGGATTCTGTTTAGGGTAAGAAGGAATTTTATCCCCAGGGCGCTATCAATGTTCTGTAACACTGACAGACACTTGTCAGGTGCCTACTGAGTGTCAGAAATGTGCACTGGACCCCCTGGAGAGTCCCTTCCATAGGCTAGGGCACTGACGGCAAGCCTCTTAGAGCTTTTATGATACAAACAGCCCCCTGAGGCACATGTGATGTAGGCTTGCCACCATTGGATTACGGCAAAGTGG
The DNA here is from genome assembly GCA_004026965.1 of Petromus typicus. NCBI lineage: Eukaryota > Metazoa > Chordata > Mammalia > Rodentia > Petromuridae > Petromus > Petromus typicus. Next base: position 6,617 of record PVIR01007438.1, on the reverse strand, counting down.
ATGGTAGGGTGGTGTGGTTAAGACTGCAAGTCAGAGAGCAGCCTGTGCCCAGAAATATGGAAGAAGGGGCACAACTGCAGTGAGGAGGAATGTTCTGGGTAGAGGGAAGAGCTAGTGTCATGGTCTTGAGACGGGGAAACGCTTGACTTGACTCAGAACCCACATGATTAGGTGTGGAGAAGTGAGGGAGAGAGAGAGACAAGGGCTAGATCACCACAGGCGTGTAGATCACAGCGAGGGGCTGGGCTGTACACCAAGTGCAGTTGGAATACAGTGACCCGGTTTAGGTAAGAATGCTCTTAAAACTCAGACTTCATATATAAAATTCAAAACTAGTAATTCTTAGAATGAAGTTGCATGTATTTCCTCTCACAAAAGAATAACTGTGTAGTAATTTAAACTTGTTGCATTATTAACCCACTCAAGAAGAAATCTATTAATAATACAAAGTGTATTTTTTTTTCTATTTGAGAAAAACAAGCAGAACAATTTTGACCTAGTTTTATGAGGTCAGAAAGTGACTGTGACTAATCAGACTACAGAAGGGTGCCTTTGACTGCTTCCTCTCTCTCAGAAATAGAGAGAAATATGTGAGAAGCTTCTGAATTGTGTCATGTAGGATAAATTATGGTTACAGGTAGAAGTTCTGGGGTTGTTTCCAATCTTTTGGTCTTCCTGCCACAGACTTGTATAAATCATTGTAGATGTGAGTCCTTGCTCAATTCTCAGGGAGAACAGAAGAACTTTCACTGTGTTAGATTTTGAGATTCCTTCTCGCTTCCATGAAAAAGGTACTTAAAAGCCACAAAGGCTTTTTATTTTTATTTTTAGTTAGAAAGGCAGCAGAAATTCTCTCCTGAGCTGCTGCTTATTTGTTTATCAGCTTTCTCACATCAGAACCAGCAGGGACTTAAGTATCTCTCTAATTTGATGGCAGACTATTTAAAAGGAGGCAGTGTTCAGTATATAATATAGAATAGAAGATCTCCACACCGAATTAGTCAGGAACATGGCTGAGTAATGAGAGAGCCAATGCTCTGGGAAGAGTACAGCTCTGGGGTGACTGCTGAGCATCTCACGAGGGGTGAGCAGACCAGCAGGGAGAGGAGTGAAGTGAAGAACTGGTACATCCTTAAGGCTTTTGTGCAAGACTTCAGTAGAATGTGGCCTAGGATCATGCCTCACAGCTGGCGTTTGCTTATCGGAGAAATGAGAATAACGCTATCACAACTTCTGCAGCTGCAAAGAAGCAAATTAAATAACACATGAGCAAAGGCTCTGTAAATTTTGAAGTGCTTTATAGATGCAGAATTTCCTTTTCCCTGCTCTTGATGCTTTGATGAGATAAAAGAGTCCAACCACAAAATATATGCTTCTTAGAAGCTTATCATTACAATGAGGAATCAAACTCATAGAATTAAATTTATAAAAGGTAACTCATTCATAACAATTCTGATCCATATCACACACTCAAAATATTTGTTAAAAGGAAATAAAAGGGCTGAGGATGAAGCTCAGTGATGAAGCAATCCCCAGTACTAAAAAAAGGAACAATAAAATAGTTTCTGTAATTCACTGAGTGAGGAAACACGTGAAGGTTGCAGAGTGGAGGAATAATCCATGAGAGATTTCCGGAAGGCATGTGTTAGTGAAGGTTTTATAAGAAGTCATGTGGCACACTAGCTGTGAACTTGGTTGGATAATGGTTAAACACTGTTCATTGCCTACTAGTTGTGTGACTGTAAGGAAGCCAGGTACAGTGACTGAACTGACATCTTTATCTATAAAGTGAGAATGATCATATTAACTCTGCAGGGTTATTCTAGGGATCAGGAGAAATCATGTATCTAAAGTTGCAGCACAGAACTTAGCATGAGGCAAGTCCTCTTAGAAAGAGTAATTGTGATGATTACTATTGTTATATAATGATGTTAAAGTATCATAACTCTAAAGATGGTGGAGAAGGTGAGAGATTATTGAATTGTTTATATAATCAAGATAGGTATGTGAAATTCTTAGGATCTAAACAAAAAATAAAGGAAAGAGAAAATGAGAAATCTGAAGAAGTTGAAACTTCTTCAGGATACAAAAAAAGCGATAAAGGAGATGGAGGCAGCTACTCAGATGGAGTTTGTCTCATTTTTTAGTCTTACACCCTGTTTTGTTTGCAAAATTCCAACCTCTTTCAAGCTTTTATCAGGCAGATGTCAGGTGCCTCTGCTGAGACTGTTTTATGGTCTTAAGTGACCATCAAGTCAGGGTGATTAATCGGTTGAGCAAGGAAGATGGCCAGTAGTGACAAACTCTGTGCTTTTTTTTTTTTTTTTCCTCTTTGGAGATTTCTTTGTTACAACCTTAATTGATAAAAGGTTACAGAAGAGTAGTGGAAATGACTGGGATGTACTTGGAACTACAGGGAGGGGAAACTATCATCACATGATTGACTTCTGAATACATCTCCACTGCTTGTATTTTTGAAGATTATTGATATGATGATTTTGTAATTCAGAATTTGGTTTTATTATGACCTACCGTATAACAAAGTTGTTGGGAATAAGATTAAAGCAATCATAGTTTTGAGAGGGTGAGTCATGATATATTGGAAATTATTAAATTTAGGGGGGTTAGGTCAATTGAAGAGAGCATTTTATCTCAAAGATTAAACATAGGGTAAAATCAGATTAGTGTATTGGTTATGTGTAGTGTATTTATCTCATAAATTTATTAAAACTAATAAATATAAAATAATTCTTCAAATCTAACTATTGACTCATTACTCTTGCAAATCTCATTAATTTAAAAAAATTAAGTCAAAATTAAGTGAGCATGGGAAAAACTTTGGCAATAGTCAAAGTAGGAAAGAATTCTAGAAGAAAGAGCCTAACAACACTACAGTAGTGAGGCAGTGGATACCAAAGTGATGATCAGATGTTTGAGGAATACCTTTATGAAATAGAAAAAGGAAGGAACTTGATGCTATAGGTATAAATCACTTTAAAAGAGATTTGATCCACTGCCTTACTTAATAGATATAACCTTGGAAAACCCATGGGCCCTTAGTTCAGAGAAAATTGAAGTTAAAATTAAAATATTTCCAAAGACTCACTTGTTTGTATAGTACTAGTTGAAACTAGTTTGATACATGCAAACTTTTATTCATACTGCAAATACATACTTATTATTATATTCATGTAGCTTTAGCCAATAGCCTGTCGTTATGGCTTGTATCTAGATGTCCCTTGAAAACCTCGGGCAGTAATAGGTGGAGCTTTGCAGAGGTGTCTGGATCTAGAGTGTGTGATGCTGGGATTGATTCATGGTGTCTTGCTAGGATTAAAGGTGTACCATCTACTGTGAGTGCTATCTGTCCGAAGTGGGGCAGCCTGGGTAGAATATAGGGAACAGGAAGAGGGCTGCTATGGGTACTGCTATTGCTTGTTGTTTGCTGTGCTTGCTGCCTACTGCCTTCTGCCTGCCATGAACCATTTCTCCTCTGCCATGCCACTGTGCCTTGGAGCCACCTGACTATAACCAGAGTCTTCTATAAACTGTGATTCAAAAATGAAACTTTCCTCCTTTTACCTTGGGTGTTGGATATTTTGTTTCAGTCATGAGGAAACTAGATAGAATTTGGTACTGAGGGTGGAGTCATTGCTGTGACATCATTACTTAGCCACGTGGCTCACGAGCTTTTGGAACTGGCTTTCGGGATATATTAAGAAAGGTTTGAAGATGTCACCTAAAGCAGCAGCCTTGGAATACCTTAAACTGCAGTTGGTGGGAGATTCTGCTGAGAGCTTAGGAGAGCAGAATGCTGCTGGACATGCTGCTGGTAAAGACCAGGCTCAGAGGTTTCTGTTGGGAAGAAGGACGGCATTAGCTGTTGGACTCTAGATCTTGTGTGTTATATTCTGGCATAATATTTGTCTTCATATTGTTATCGTCGAGATAATTTCCCTGAGACTGAAATTAAGGGCAACAGATGAATTAAGCTGGCAGAAGAAATTTCAAGGCAGTCTAATGTTGAAGTGGCGGCATTGCTTTTGCTGTGGCGTTCAGTTGGATTTAGGCTGGGAATAAAGACAGAAGGAAAGTTCCAGGAAAGTGGTGGACTGTAAAGACAGAGGAATACTTTGTTGATGAACAGGAACAAGATAATGGAAAAGATGGCCCGAGGACATCACAAGAAACAGCAAGACTTCAGCTTTTGCAGCCTCAGTGTTGCAAATAAAAAATGTGTTTTGAAAGGCCCAGAGAACTATGTTCCAGAATGGTGGTGGTTTAGAGAACTTGTTCCTCAGGATTGGGTTCAGAGTGCATAGTAATCCAGGCACTAGGCCCTGATGGCCAAGACAGAAGGAAGCCTGGAGACTGCTCCAGCTGGTGATGCACCTCGGCATCATCCACATGGTGCAAGTTTTTGGTGCAAGCAGAATACAAGAGTTGTAGGGTCAGGAAGGATCCCCAAGATGTCAGAAGAAGACATGGGAGACTGGGCCGTGTGCTCCTGAGGGCAGTGTATGAAACTGTGAGTGGGAAGCTGAAGATGCAGCAAAGACCCCAGAAATTTGAAGAAGCCAGAAGCACGGAATATCTGAGCAAAGCTGTGAGGCTGAAGAGAGAAGCTGTGGAGCTATCGCTGTCTGCAGGGCCATAGAGGCCATAGGTGGAGCCACCCAACCCCTTAGAGTTCACATCTTTCCACAGACTGCCTGGGATGCTGAACATAAACTATGGGACTTAACGTTTTCCCTGCTGGATTTTGGACTTTTACTTTGATTCCATTCCTTTCCCTCCTCCATTTGCACCTTTTGAAATGGATACATCTATTTTGTGCCATTGTGCATTAGAAGTATCTTTGTTTTCATTTGTACAAGGGCTCACAGGTAAGAGTTTGCCTTAAATCTTAGAAGAGACTTTTGACTTGGACTGTCAGCAATGTTGAAACCATTATGACTTCAGCAATTTTTAGAGATGGATGCCTTATGGATACATATATGTACACGAGTCTTTTGGGGGCCAGTGGTAGAATATTATGGATTATACCTAGGTGTTCCCCAAAGCCTGGAACAGTAATAGGTGGCTAGATGTAGGGTGTGTGATGCTGAGATTAAGGATATGATGCTGGGATTGATTCATGGTGCAATGTGAGGATGAAAAGTGCCTCATCTTTTGTGTGAGTGCTATCTGTCCTAAGGATCAGTAGCTTGAGTCAAATATAAGGGACAGAAAGAGGGCTGCTCTGGGCACTGCTTGTTGCTTTTGTTTGCTGCTTTCTCCCTGCCATGGACTGTTTCTCCTCTGATGCCTCTCTTCCATGCCTCTCTGCTTTGGAGCCAGACAACTATGAACTGAAATCTCTACAAACTGAGTCAAACCTGTCCTTTTAAAACTTTGGGTGTTGGCCATTTTATCTTAGCATCACATTGAGCAAATTAACTAAGACATTAAGTAAAAATTAAAATAAACGTTTTATGAAGTATATATATATATATATATATATATATATATATATATATATATATATGAATGCTTATTTGAATGGCTAAACTTCACACACCTGAGAATAGACTTTGCATGTTCTGGATCTTGAAGGCAGGGTTCAGCAGGATAGCTACTCAGACACATTTGAAAGTAATGGGATCATTGACAGTTTCTCTCATGATTATCATTGTTAGAGAAATGATTTTTATTTTATGATCCCATCACATTATTTTCCTCTTTTTTCTTCTATCTTAACTGAAATAAAGCATTGTTTCCCGTATCAGCAGAAACATACATGCCCTTGGAATAAGACAAATTCTTGCCTCATGATTCTGCAATAGTTTGACATGATTCATTATAGAGAATGGACTGCTGGACTCTGAGTCCTGTATGAACCAGAGTATTAATATTTCCATTCACACAGATTTTTAACTAACACATAAGTAAGAATATGAACTCTATGGTATATTAGCAGGAGGCATTTAAACTAACATCTCAAAAGACTTCCTAATGAATTAGGTAAAAAGTGCCTCAGTGACACACCTGTCTCGTTCAGGGACTTTGTCCCTTGCCAGGACTGCTTGTCACCAGTTCACACCATTTCTCTAAGGACAGTCCACCAGCCAAACCTGCACTAACCATGATGGGTTGTTCCGGAGCATGTTGACATACAACCCGATGAGCACATGTTCATCAGCTAGCCTGTCTGCCACACTTAGGCTGTACTGTATCCTGAAACGGGGCAGGAGGAAAGAAAGGTGTTCAGAAGGTGGACAGAGAGGAGCACAGGAAGCACGAGTGAGTGTGTGCTAGAAAAAGCATGTAGGAAAACAAGCCAATAAAAGAAGAGTGCAAGTGAAGTTCTGTGAAAAACACAAAGAAAATCTAAGCAATACAATCCACAATTTCATGTTACTACCTTTAAAAATAAAGACTTCGGTTTAGGCTGAAAAATGGTTTAGAAAACAAATTTGCATTCTTTAACCATTATGGGTAAGGGATTCATCTGTACAGCAAAAGGTTGCACGCAAGGATTAAGTATCTTGGAAAACCAAATAATCAGATTAGTCATTTAAATGAAAAAGAAAAAGGAAGTTAGGAAAAGCGAGTAACAACACAGATGTGTCCACTTG
>PVIR01007437.1:0-60956 GCA_004026965.1 Petromus typicus | reverse complement strand
CAAACTGAGCTGCTATAAACACGGGTGCACATATATCACTGTGATTTGAATCTTTTAATTCTTTTGTGTATATACCTAGCAGAGTGATGGCCAGGTCAAATGGGACCTCCAATCGTAGCTTTTTGAGGAATCTCCAAACTAATCTCCACAGGGGTTGTATGAGTCTACAGTCCCACTAACAGTGGAGAAGAGTTCCTTCTCTGCAGCCTCACCAACATTTGTTGCTGGCTAATTCTGAAATGGCAGCCATTCTTTGTGGAGTAAGATGAAATCTCAATGTTGTTTTCATCTGCATCTATCGAATGACTAATGGTTTTGAGCATTTCTTCATATACTTCTTAGCTGCTTTTTAAGAGTTCCATATATATTTTGGATATATATGTTGATTAGGTATATATTTTGCAAACATTTTGTCTCCGTCTCTAAAGAGTGATAGAAAAATATACAAAAGCACATTGTTGAAAAGATGGAAGAAATGAGTTCAAAGTGAGGATGAGTAATTTGTGGGAGATTAAAGGAAATGTGTCTTTTACTAAGAGCTGTTTTTTTTTTCTCATCTTTATCAATTCATTGTATGTTTATATCATATCCCCTATGTATAGTTTGTATTTTAATTCTCTTGAAAGGACCATTTTAATAAATTTTATTCAAAATAGGCCACATGGGCTGGGGATTTAGTTCAGTGGTTCTGGTGCCTGTCTTGCAAGCGCAAGGGCCCGGGTTCAATTCCCAATAACCACATACCATACTGGGCATGTGCAACAGCAATCAGCACCACATACCATAGCGCTAAGCATGGTGGCTCACACCTTTAATCCCAGCACTAGGGAGGCAGAGGCAGGAGAATTGCTGTGATGTGAGTTGGAGGCTGAGCTCAGGGCCAGCCTGAACTATAAAGCGAGACCCTGTCTCAAAAAAAAAAAAAAAAAAGCCACATTTAGTGAAATTTTTCAAGAAAAAATTTATGATATATAGACTGAAAAGGAGACAATAACTCTGCCTATATTTGCAGATGAAATAATTTTAATGTCATTGTGACAATTCCTATCATCTGCATAAAGTTATTATAATTAATAAATAACATTGACAATGTTTTATTGTTAAATTTGATACACAAAGGCAAATTATATTTGTATTTTTCAAAATTCAAAACTAAGTTAAAAATAACACTAACTGAAAGCATAAGATATTTGGTATTAATTGAACGAGATGTAAAATTTCTATATTCAAAACTATAAAATATTTATGAATAAATGATTGAGTTTTGCTTGGTTTTTTGAGGCAAAGCCTTATGTGTAGTCTAGGCTGACCTTGATCTTGCTATATAGACTATGTCAGCCTTAATTTCATGATCTTCTTGCCTCCAGCCTTCTGAGTGGTGGGATTACAAGCACATGCCAAAGCCCTAGTTTTTAAAATTCATTTGGGGATGCTAATTTTCCTTAATTATAATTTAAGCATTAATACATTGTTCTGATGAATTAAAGTAGGCTAGTCAATGTAATAATAATAATCTGTAGCTATGTTAATATTCTATTTGTTATGCTATTGATGTAGCCATATATCAATATATAGCCATATCATTTAATTTTGTTTAATGTTTTTATCACATCTAGCTTAATGAGAGAAATGAAAGAAATTCATTATAGGGAGGTGAATTTTTTTCATGAATTATAAGAATCAACGTTATTAAGATGTGAAATTATCCTCAAATTCCCCTAATTATCTATAGATTCTCTGGCATCCTTATTTTAGAAGACTTAATGAAAGTAGAAGTTGACAAGATAATAATAACATTTATATAGAATTTGAAATTAACTAAAATAAAACAAATTTTAAATTAAGTTTTATTTTCAGTAAATGGTACTGGAACCATTTCAAATATGTGAGAGAAAAAAATTAAAGAACTTTGACCTCTACTTCAAGCCATACATACCTATTAATTTCAGATGCATCAGAGCCATAAAAGTAAAAGTCAAAACTATGAAACTCCTAGAAGAAAACATAAGAGGACATAATCTAACTTTTTTCTGGAAAGTATTTAACAGAAGTGACACAATAGTAGACAAGGCGATAGAAGTTTTTTTTCAAAACAGAAGGGAATTAAGAGAGATGGAGTAAGGCAGGAGGGAAGGGTAAAGGGTAATGGGGTGTGTGTCATACCCATTTATCAACTCCTTGTGTTGAATGCAATCACTACATACTGCAAATGTGTATTAATAAAAATCTAGAAACTAAATTTAAAAGAAAATTAAATATCAAAAATTTTTAAAGTTTCTGCTTATTAAGAGACATTACTAAGAAAATAAAGATGTAAGTTACAGACTAAAAGATAAACATTTTTATCACATAGATCTGAAAGAGGATTATTAGGGTCAACAGACACAGGAAAATATATTCAATGTTCTTAATCATTTGAAAACTCTGAATTAAAACTGTCCTATGAAAGCATTACAGAACGCCTAAAATGAGAAGAAATAAGCAAAACAAAAATCCTGACAATTCAGTATCAATGAAGGTGTAGAGCAAATAAAACTCTCATACATTCTTGATGGGAATGTAATGTTCAATCATATTTGAAAACTATTGGAAGAATTAAAAAAATAGTTTTTCTGTACTGGGATTGAACCGTGGGCCTTCACTGCACTGAACTATGCCCTCACCCCACCCTCTTTTAAAATTTTTACTTTAGGTCATGAAGTTGCTAATGTTGGGCTTAAACTTACACTGCTCCTGCCTCAGCCACCTAGAATTCTGGATTAGAAGCACACATCACTATGCCTAGTTTAGCACATTTTTATAGCAGCTCCCAAAATTTCCTTTTTATGTTTTTAATTCAGATAAAGACTAGATTGTTATCAACAATAGAATAAACACAAATATAATGGATTAAAACTCAGTCATTAAAAGGAATGTACTACAGTTATTTATATACAATATTGCAAAAAGTAAAAGTATCATGACATAAAAAAGTACATATTCATATGAAGTCATAAAATGGGAAAAATAATTCTTCTACAGTGATAGATGCTGGAACAAAGTTGCTTCTGGGACAGAAAGAGGTGAAGTAAAAGGGAATTTTCTGTGGTCATGAAAATTCCGTTGGCTAAAAAGTGGATCATATGAGATTATGTGTTTGTTCAAAGTGACAATACTCAATGGTCCTCAGTTTTCTCATGAGGAGACTCAGAGAGAACAAAGGACCGACACCCATGGTGGAGCCTGAAGTGAAATTTACTGTGGTTGGTCCCTGGAAACTAGAATCAGCCCCTTCATATACATCGCTCTGTGATTCTTCTAGGCTGCCACTAACCTTCACTCTGATCTGGAAAACTTAGAACATTTGAAAACATGATTTTCCAACAGTATTCAGAGACTGGTCACTGAGTCCCTATTGCTAAGATATATTTCTTTATTGTCCATAGATATCTATATTTTTGTGGTTGAAGTGATCTTTGACTTGATATTTCTTCTGCCAAAAATTTTAAAGCCATCTACCAATGTACAGTCTGTGGTAAGGAATTTTTTTTTTTTAACAACTATTCATTTTTGTCACTTTCTCCTCGATCCAGTGGTACACAGGGAGAAGGGAGAGGCAAGGTATTGGTTTTCTAGGTTACAACAAAAATTCTACTTTGGTATCCTATTGTGTTTTGCGTTATGCTTTCCATGTTATTATCTATCCATTGTGTGATAGTGACTTCACAGTTTTAATAAGTAACCAGTAGCACTATAGAAACTGTGTCCTGGGGTAATAGAATATCAGAACTCTGTGATTTAGAGTCTACCCCCTTATTTTATACAGATATATTCTACAGCGAGAAGATACAAAGTTTCCTTTTCATACGAAAGAAACTTTAATATGGCAGCAAAGTGCTCGGAATTGCAGCTTTTTCCCAGAGACATTTCCTGTCTTTAGCGTGCTGCTTAATTCATTGTTTCACTCAAGTATGTGAGGAAATATTTGGAGACCTGGATTATTTTGGTTACATACCAAACAACCAGCTAAGTGAAGTGGATTCAAACATACTCACTTACCTCCTGCGAAAACCAAACATTGTATTAGGGATTCTGGAAATGATTGTGAGTTTGAACAGGGAAAAAAAAAAACAAAAACAAAAAAAACCTACGTCATAAGCCCAGGTGTAGCAGAACTACACTAATGACCTTTACTAAAGATCTACAGTAGAGATTGGTTTGCCTCAAGCATAATCTCTTAGGGTTTCTATGCTTGAGAGATCTGGGACATGTTTTCCATTTGAAACCAAATACAATACTTATTTTTTAGTATTTACCTATCTGAGGCACTGAGGCCTGATTAGTGTGCTGACAGGTAAGATTGGATGAAAGAGAAATAATTCAGATTTCGCCATTATGTACTGAGTGAAGTCTTTTCCGTTCTAGTCCATTGCTCAGTCCATTTCACTTTTGTAATTTGTACATATAACTTTGGACTTACTAAAATTCAGTGTTGATTTTTGTATGTATTTTGGCATATAAATCTTGTCCCATGAAATTCTATCCTTTTTTACTGTGTACTTCTGTGGCTTTTATTAAATCCTAGAAATGTGCAACCATTGCTACACCTGATTTTACACTATTTTAATCACCCATAAAAAGAACTTCATATTTATCAGTAGTCATTTTTCAAGAGTTCCCATTCACCAGCCTTTATTAGCAAAAAAACTTTCATGGTCTTGTAGCCCATATTCGATGTATCCATTTATCAACTGATGAGCATTTGGGCTGTGGCCACAACTTTCGCTGTCACATAGTGCTACTGTGAACATTTGCATACCAGTCATTTTTGTGCACATTTTTCTTTCTCTTGGATAGATACACAGAAGTCAGATTACCAGGTTGAATGGCAACTTTTTAATATTTTGAAGAACTGGCAAACTGCTTTACAACATGACTGCCTCATTTTATACAGTGAACCAGAGTATATAAGGCTACTTGTTTTTCTATATCTCTGCCAACATTTGCTATTGTCTCTAATTTTGATAAACATCAACTTATTGAGTGTAAAGTGGTGTCTCATTATCACAATAGCGTTTCCCTAGGGACCTGTGATTTTGTACATGTTTCTAAAAGCACTATGGCCTTTTTTTGAGAAGTGTTTACTCAAATCATTTGTTCATTTATAAATTTTATTATTTGAGTTTTTATTATTAAATTGTAAAAGTATTATGGAATATGTGTGTGTGATTTACAAATGAATACATTGTGCTCTAAATGTTGTTTCCACATGTAATCACAACCTTTTAGATGACAGAGATGATTTTCTTTACTTTCTTATTTGTGTATATGTAAATAATTCCTAAAAGAGTTGCTACATACAATTAAAAGTTCAGATAAATATGTATAATGTTACTTTTGTCTCCCACTGAGCTTACATTTTCCTGATTTTCATAAAATTATTACTTTGAAGAAGATATCTTTTACAGTAATAATTATAGTCCTTTCCATGTCATCACTCAACTTTTATTCTTAGGATGGCAACTATCTGCAGATATTTCTTTCTATTCACAAGCTGTCTCTCAAAAGTCAGAGTCATCTTTTTCATGTTTGTATTTTCAACAATAGTTGAATTTCAGCAAGTAATTTTTGATTCTTTTACAGGCTTCCATAGTCCTCTGGTGCATTGTCCCTTCCTGTTGGTACCAGCGACCTTAGCTACAAGCAACAGAAACAGACTCTGGCTAAATATGTGAGAAGTTTTTTTGTAAAGAGAGATAACATTCCCTGAATTAAGAAGTGATGGGCAATGGGGCTTGAGAGTGGATAGGAGCAAATGTGGACAAGAACCATACTCACTGTCTTGTGGTGTCTTTAGTGTATTATCCAATGAAGGACTATCCATTCTCTTTGTCATTGTGGCTTAGGTTAGGCAAAGGTCCTCAGAGAGATAGGCCCAATAGCATACATGGCTGGCTAGATAAATAAACAGATAGATAGATAGATAGATAGATAGATAGACAGACTGATGAGATTTATTATGGTAACTGGGTCACAGGATTGTGTAGAATAAGAAGTCCTATAATTCATCCTCACCTAGAAGAAACAGAAAGGCTTGTGGTGTAATTCAGTCCAAGTCCTAAGGCCTGAGCACCTACAGCACCTCAAACCATAGGTTTTGGAAAGTGGGGCTGCCAGAGTAAATCAAGGTTTTGTTCTTTTTGGCCCCTCAGCAGGCTGGGTAATTCCTAACTACTGGTGAGAACTATCCTTCTTTATCAGTTTATTGATTTAGATGCTAATTTTCTCAAGAAATCTCTCTCTTGACACATTCAGAAATAAGATTCTACCCACTGCATGAATATCGCTTGGTGCTCTCAGGTTGACATAGAAAATAAACTGTCAACTGGCTTCTGCCTAGAAGTTAAAAAAAAAAAAAAAAAAAACTCATGAAATGAGTCTGATTGTTTGACTGTTCAAGTTTCTCTTCTCGTTCCTTAATTGTGCCCTGGAGCTGAGAGGAAAAGAGAGGGAGAGATCTCTACTTCCACAAGGGGAGGAAGCCTTCCAGATAAATTTCTTGAGTAAGAGTGTCCTCTTAAGAAAGGGGAATACATTCTGAAGGGCGAAAGTAACTGCAAGTATTCTGTGTGATTCATTTGGCGTTCTTCCTTCTATCATTGAACTCAACGACATTCTCTTGGGATCTCTCTTCCTTCCTGGTAAATAATAAAATTCAGAGACAAATCAGTTTATTGCCTGGCTTAATGACAATTGGATAATTGACATCTGAATGCAATGTGCTTTTTTTCTCTGATTTATCCACCCATTTCTTTTCTTTTCTTTTTTTTTTTTTTTTTTTGAGACAGGGTCTCACTTTGTAGTTCAGGCTGGTCCTGAGCTCAGCCTCCAACTCACATCACAGCAATCCTCCTGCCTCTGCCTCCTGTGCACTGTGATTACAGCCTTGAGCCACCATGCCTGGCACTGTGGGATGTGGTACTGGTTGCTCCTGAGCATGAGTCTCCAGCCCAGTATTGTATGTGGTTACCGGGGATCAAACCCGGGACCTTGCGCTTGTAAGACAGGTGCTGGAATCAGTGAGCTGAATCCCCGGCCCCCATATCCACCCATTTCTATACTGTTCATTCTTTCCACAATATGTCTGTGATAATAGTATTTGCCATTCATTGAGCTGAGGGTTTAGAAAAAAGACACATAGTCCCCATTCTCATAAAGCTTAATGTAGGCAACATATAGACAATGCTCATTGGGTGTACAAGTTTAAAAATAGTGGTTAATATATTTAAAGATAAGGCTGGGGATTTAGCTCAGTGGCATAGTGCCTGTGTGGTAAGCTTGAGGTCCTAAGTTCGATTCCTGGTACCCCCCCCCAAAAAAAAAGGAAAAAGAAAAGAGAAAAGAAAAAAAGTGCATTAGTCCAATTTATCAAATTAGTATAGGACTGTCTGGGGAGATATTTTGACAATTTGAGGGAAAATAAATTATTAGATGAAAGGACATACGAGAGATATCCTAAGAAGCGGAAACAGTGGGATGATCCTATAGTCACAGTATATTTCAAATCTGATTAAATTATAAATTTAAATGAAGAATATAAGCAGTAAAGTGGTAGGCAAGAAGACTGGGGCTGAGGAGTTTCAGAAAGATATTTAGTTTACCAAATGTCATAAGGAAAATAATACTCTGCTTATTACAATAAGTAAAGGCCTTATAATTAAATGGGAGACTAACATTTTCAAAAATTACAATGCACTTTTGTGACAGTGTGAGAAAAAAATAAAAATATCCCAGAGTAATACTCAACTTTTTCATAAAAACTCATCAAAGTTATTCCTCCTTCTCAGTATCTTTGGTTCTGGCAATTCCTTTGATCTTTATTGTCAAACTGCTAATTTTTTTTCTCTTTCTGCTTAGCAAGCATTTTTAGAATACACCCCAAAACTTGATTTATTAGTTTAGGCTTGTTCAATTATATTTCTATGTATTTGCTTCCCTATAGTTTTTCATTTTATTTTGTTTTCTTGAGATGGGATTTCACTATGTAGCTCACTCTGGCCTAGAACTCACTACGTAGCACAAGCTGGATTCCAACTTACAACAATGGTCCTGCCTCAACCTCCTAGCAAGTTAGGATTAGACACACACACTGACACACTCATTCTTTTTCACTTTAGTATAAACTTTCCACTGAGTAGCACAGCATGTTATTTACTAAAGAAATTCTATAATCACAAGTAGACCCTTGAAGAAACAATCAGACTTTCTCAGGTTAAAATAAATTCTCATGTAATTCAGAAACCTTAATGGCCATGATAACTCATCCCACTCACTAGGCTCTGCTTGCTCCCGGGTTTCCAAAAACACCAGTAAATATTTACTGGCTTCATTCAACGTTGTCAGCCCTGAATCAGCTTCTAAATCTCTCAGGAAGAGAGAGAGAGTCCTCAAATGATTCTTTATCAGCTTAAAACTTCTGTGGGAATTTGCGTAGGAAAACACAACTCATTTCCAGTGATAACATTTGGATTTACAAATGGAACTCTTGACAGTGCCTGAGAGCAGGAACTTCTACAGTGTCAGATTCCGAAGCCAAACTGATATAGACGAGAGGAAAGTAGTATGCGCTCCTTGATTTTAACACTTGCTCCTTTGGAAGTGCTCTTCATTTCCTGCTATATGTACTCCCTCATTCTCTAGTTTTGTTTTAACAGCTAAGAGGCCTCTAGAGTTATGTTTACATAGACGAGTGATCATCTCTGTGCACTTATGGGGACCACTACTTGGCATTTAATTTGTTGCCTTCTGCCATTGCCCTTAGCTCGGCACCAAACTCTTTTACCCAAAAGATGCTTGAAAGTTCATCATTATTTTCTCATTTCTTTAAAGTTTATATTTCTGGATACAAATATTTTAAGAAGTGGTAGTTGGTGGAAATATAATTCTTCAAGTGTACCTTAGTCTGAATCAGAAAACTTTCCTAAAAAGAAGCACTTGAGCAAGAGAGAGTCAAATGGGATGTTCTAGAATCCCAGGGAAGCCAGGGTGGAGAAGATGCACAAGGAGAGAAGAGGTAAGGAGGGGCTCAGACAGGCTTTGCAGGTAATCTTGCTGCAAACCGTATTTTCATATTTTTTATACATATCTTTTAAGTGCCTGGTAATTGACAGATTTCAGTGTTCCAGAACCTTTAGTCTTACTATTAATTTAATAATAAAATAAATGCAGGTACACTCTGTCCAAATATGTCTCATGTGTGACGTTATCAATAACATGGTGTTTCCCTTTTTGAAAATTTAGGACAAATCCACAAGACAGTTCGTGATGAAGAAAACATATCCCTATCATATGTTTGTGGTTTGTGAAGTGTAATAAATATTCTCATTGATGAATTTTACACTATGATATAAGGAAGGATGTTATGTAAGGAGTTTATGATATTTTAGAATAATCCATATGCACATGCAGATATTCTTAAAATAATATGAAGTTTATGGAGAATATTTTGGCAATTATATGAAAATTATTACTACAATATTGTAAAGTATTGTGTGATATTCAAGGCATGGCAATGTATATTGCCACACTAGATTTTGGTCAACATGTGTGCATATTGTCGTTGTGTATGGGAGCATGATAAATTTATTGAAGTTCCTCCCACTCTTATCAAGTTACTACTCTGAAGTCTGTGAATGAGGGAAAGCACAGATTTACAGAAGATGCCAGAGTTGTGCTTGCTCAGTCTTCATTCACTCCACACAACTTTGCTCTGCCATTGGCTTATCCACTCTGAAAATGCCGTATTTTTTGTGTCTCATTAAAATATTTTTAAAAATTATTGTTTGTGTCTTCTTTACTCTTGTCAGACTGGATTTTGTCTACTTGGGGATTTTATACTTATTAGCAGAGTATATGCAACTTTACTGTTATGAAATTAGATGAGACAGTAAATGTCATCTTTCTTATGACAACAGTGTTCCTCATTACTTTGGTTTAAAACAGGTATTACCTGGTGCAATGTAAGATTAGAAACTAAGAACAAAATTCTTTGCTCCAGATTGTATTGGTTTAGGTTTTTTTGAAGTTTGGAAGGATGATTGATTCTTTTTTTTTTGAGACAGTGTCTTACTTCGCAGTTCAGCCCCTGAGCTCACTATGTAGCCCAGGTGAGCTTCAAACTCATAGCAATCCTCCTGCCTCTGCCTCCTGAGTTCTGGGATTACAGATATGAACCACCATACCTGGTGCTGTGGTATGCGGTACTGATTGCTGGTGGGAGTGAGTCTCTATGCCCAGCATTGTTGTATGTGGTTACTGGGGATTGAACCCTAGCCCTTATGCTTGCAAGACAGGCACTGGACCACCAAGTTAAATCCCTGGTCCCGATGTTTGATTCTTAGTGTTCAAGACTATCAAGTCTCATTTAAATAGTATTTGTTAAATATATTATTGTTATAAGGAGTAAAAGAATTTATTAAATTTTACAGAAATGCAAAATTGGGGGCTAATGAATAGCAAATGTGATGTTTAATATAAAATTAATATAACACATTAAAGTTGTTCACTTCTACTTGTTTCTCGAATGCCCTTCTGGGTTGCAACAAGTATCCTATTGAACAACAAAAAAAAATATAAGAAATGAGCAAAATAGTTGGAGATAATGGCACACTTCCATAATCACAGCTCCTTGGGAGGCAGAGGGGCAAGAGGATCAAAAGCTCATACCTAGTTTGGGCAATGTAGTGAGATTTTTCCTTAAAACAAAAATTTAAAAACAAACTGTCTATGAAATAAAAACTGTCTAAGAAAATACTTTAGCTTTCTCTGTTTAATCTCTAGAACAGAAAAACAAAGGCAGAGCAAAAACCAAAAGAAAAATATGAACCATGGCTGGTGCAATAAGACACAAACTTTTGAGGGTCAAAACTTTGTTAAATTTTTAAAAGACCAGAGATTTGTGTCCAATGAGTTGACTCCACTGTCTACTACTTTTTTTCCCCTTTTATTACTATATAAAAATATAACAATAAAATATAAAATATATATAGATAAATAAAATATATTAAAACCTTGGAAGGACAGGGGTTCGTTATAGGTAAAGCACATAAATGGAGTAACAAGAGGACCTTTAACTAAAAAATGTCCTGAAATCTTGGAGATATGTTCTTTTGAGTCTTCTGTCAGGCAATCAAAAGAGCACTTATGATGCTTTTCAAACCTCTTAGTTAAAGGAATGCTGGCCAAATATCAAGAGAGATTCCCTTCATTTTACACAACCAAAAGATATTAATTTGCTTTTCACACAGTGAAATATTAAGCACTTTAAGAAAAATGTATCAGGAAAGAGTATTTTTTAACCACTGTCATTTTCATATGTTAGCCAAGATAAAAACAAAATAGTCATCACTCACTCTTGATTCCTTGGGTCTCTGCCCTTGGTGCTTAGAGAAATTCTTTTTGATGTGTTGAGTCACAACTTCTCCTTTTCAATTGTAGTCTTGAGATTTAGCGCTGTTCTCCTTTCTAATGGAAATGTTATAGGAGAGCAACTAGCAGCAATTCCTAATGCTTTTTTTGTTCCACCCAGGCAAAAGCGTTGTAGTCACATAGTAGCCCAAAGCTTGACTGACTCTGTAAGACTTTTCTAACGAATTTCAAGGAATATTTCCCAATACAGAAATGTAGAAATTAGAAATTCCTGGTCCAGAAAGCTGAGGCAATGTCTCTTGTGTGCTTTGAGCCTCCGCCTAGGCTGGATGGAGCCATGTTCACTTCATTCCTCTGCACTAACTCTCCTTACTCCTAGAAAGAAGGGGCCCTCTTGGTGTCTAACATGTGCTCGTTGGGAGGATCGCACATTTCTGTGGAGGGATATCACAGCATGAAAGTGGCTGCCACACGTTGGCTTGTTGGCTCTCACTTTCCTCTTTTCCTTGCCAGCCTGCTATGGGAGACACACTTTAGGAATCTTTCCCCTCCTCAGTCCTTGACTGCAGTTGTTCAAGGTGGGAAGCCATTTTTACTGCATCCTCCAATTTTCTGTGAGCAAGTGGCTACAGGTACAAGGTTTGGAGTTGAGAAGGGAAAGCTAAGGTTGTGGCCTGGGGTGAGCTATCCAGGGTTCTTTAGAGACTGTGTTCAGGGTTGTGCAGATTAGTAAGACTACTGCTTTGTTTCTCATTTTGTTACTGATGCAAATGCCTAGAAATGTGTATTTTTGTTTTCCTTTGAACTCCACAGAGGAAATAGAATTAGTAATATTCCTTATTTTTAGCTCATAATAATTCTAAAATACTCCATTATTCAGACCGTATGATAGTGTTTTCCAAAATCAGAAATGTGAATCAAACATCATCCATTTTTTTTTTTTAGCTCTGAAATCAACTATTTCAGCATGTTTTCAGGGTATGACATAGATGTGTATAATGATGTAATTTGGGTCCATGTTTCATGAAGTCAAAGATTAAAGACTAAGACAAAAGAAATAGGCAGAAAGAAGTTTATTAAAAAGAGAGAACTAGCTCCCAACAATAAGGAGGAGACCTGAAAGTGGGTTGTTGGGGAATTCTTTGGGATTTTTAAACTAAAAAATGCCAAAAACTCAGACCACTCTGAGTCACGCTAGAGCCAACTCAGAGGAATAAAACCAGCTTAAACTGGAGAGGGGAAGATGAGGACTGGAGGGACACAGCAAGCATTTTCTCAAGGCCTCTTGGCCTCTATCTTATTTAAATAGTTTATTAAAATAACAAAGTGAAAAGAAAAAAGTTATTTTCTTTCCAGGTTGGTAGGAGCAGGAGCAGGAGTTGTTAAACTGGACAGTCCTCACCTTACTTGTTAATCTTGCTTCTCACATCCCAGATTTTAGCTGGTTATTAACTCTGAACCTCAGGCTCCTGGTTACCAGACAAAGGCATTGTCAGCTTGACTCTGTCTTGAGCCTTGTGTTTCTCTCTATCTTCCTCCTAACTTGCTTGATTATAACATTTCTATGTTAAGATTTTTAAAAGGTTTACATAATGCTTATAAGGTGATAGAAACTGATTGTGAATTAGAAATACTCATCGATGTTTCTCTTACAAGAACACATTCTTTCCCTTCATTCATTATCTTATGGAAGGTGCCATAATTAGCTTCTCCATCTATACATCCAACTATTTAATAAAATATCTATTAAATACTTAATATAACTTAGATGCTGCAATTGTATCCTTGTAGAACTTTACCTAGAAACCACTCTAACTGACAAGTTGGGCATTATTCCTGTGTCTCTTCTTCTATCTCCCAGGTTCAGATTCCAAGATCTGAGGATTTTATTTTCATAATTTTTTAGATTCTGTTCTTTATTCTTTATTCTATTGCAATGAGCTGGCCTAACCCCTAGTCGGTTTTCACATAGAAAACTACAGCATTCTGTAAAGCATGCCTATCCAGAAAAGCACAAGTAAGAGATGAAACTTTTTTTTAATGAGAGAAGACTGAAAATTTGCTCTTTGAAGTCCTCAGGTAGGAAGCAACTGCAGGGGCAGATAGAAAAGAGAAATATGCTGGTTTATGCTTGAGTGTTGATATTTGAGTTCTCATATTTTACTTTACATTCTGCATTTTCAGGGGGAGAGGTCTTACAAACACTTTTCAAATGGAGAGCCATTTGTAAGTTAAAACCATTGCTCAGAGAGGCTGAAGTTGCTATGAATGAATGTTCATCCATATTTGTTTTGGGGTCTTTTTATTCTTTATTGAAAAATCAGCTTGGAAAATGTGATCCTAGTGGGTACTAGAGGATGAATGGATGCTCCTGACGAAGAAAAGATGATAAAAGAGGTGTTAGAGGTCCCAGAAAACTGACACCTAAGTGTTAAACTTGATTTTTTTTTTCTTCTTCTGATCAGTGGTCATAATTTCCTGGAAAAACTGATCTGAGTCTAGTTCTCCTTATATCATAGTATTTATAGTATAAGCTATGACTATGAGAATTCATTGGTATCTTGGTGCATATTAAATATGTTGGAAACTATTAACTCAGCTTTTCAAAAATAGTCTACAGGTTGCAGGACTTATAAAAGTTTATTGGAGACCGTCTTCAACACAATGGAGCCATAGTGCCACAATTATTCCGAGTGATGTCTCACTAGTCGGTGTATGTTTCAAAGTTCCAGATCTCCACACAGGATATTGCAATTTAAACAGTTCCCTTGGGGAAAGGGAAATAGTTATGGTGTTACTCTTTAACCATGACAAGCTTGAAATAACTGAATTGAATACTGGCTTCAGAAACCTAATGGACTCTGCTGTAAATGCTATTGAAACTTCAGTTTCAAATGAGGACACAGTTATTATGCAGTCAATTTCTCAAGGGCATACAGGGTTATTCACACCACAGCCTTCTGAATACTTACAACTCATAGCTCCATGTGCTGTTTCAGAGACGCATTATCCACAGTGAACACACCCAACAGTACAGAGTTTTAATGCAACATCAGGATTTTGAAATACGTTCCTAGAATGTGAACTTCTTTGATAATAATAATGAATGTTTGTCAGTGAGACTCCACCAAGCAATTTATATTTATCTTCCTGCACTCTGTTTGGGCTGGTTACCTATGTTAAATAGCTGGAAAATGTATATGACTTATGTTGGGCTGTGTATGCAATGATGAATAATTAGAAATTTAGGTGAACCATCTTCTTGCAATATGGTTTTCATTAGCAGCATTCGTCTTGACTCAAACATTCATGACTTGTCCTCAGCCACCTCCTGAATCTGGGTTGCCTGACTGACTTAAGGAGTAAAAAATAACCAACTTGATAAAAAGCTCTTCCAGAATGGAAATAGGCCCAGAGTCCGATGAAAATAGGTCCTGCGTGGCTCGAGCTCATCTTACCTGCAAATGCAAAGACACTGTGTGTGTGTGGGGGGGGGTTTCCTTCTACATTCTCTTCATCACACAAATTACTCAAGTGAAGTTGCCACAATCTGAGGGAAGAGATAGTAGAGGAGAACTAGTGTGTGGATCCCAGTAATGGCATCTGAATGTGCCAGCCTGGGTTCTGGTTTTCTTTGGCCCACAAAAGAAATGAGAGGACAGCAAGGTTTCCCCACCGTGCTTCCTTCAAGACTGCCGTATTCTTATCTCTTATCCTTTAGGTTCTGAGCAAAATTGAATTGCAGTTTGCTTCCTTTTATATTTCTTCCATCAAACACGTAAAATCTCCTTCTCTTGCTCTCCCTCCTCCTCCGTCTCTTCCACATCCTTCTTGTCTTCTCTTCTTCATCTCTTTCTCATTTTCCTTTTCTACAATTAAAAGGGAAAACTTCCTGGTTTCAAGTCTCCTACTCTCTGCCTTACCTTCAGCTCTGCGACCGTCATGTGCCCAGAGAATTTAGGTATCACATGTTTGGATCATGTGAGATTTTGATATCTTTCGACATTTCAGGCCAATCTGTACATGCAAAGTATGAGCTGTATCTCTAAATTTGAATTTCACAGACAAAAACCTCACTTGTTTGCTCATAATACAACTGGTTGTGTCAAAGTTCCTAAACAATTACCCTCTGCAATGAGAAATTCTAGTTTTTCTTGAGCTGATTTTATTTCTGTCTCTATATTTTTTAATTTGACTACCTCAGCCTTCTAATTGCTGAGATCACTGGCATGCACTTCCACCCTCAAGCTATTTCTTTTGAGAGGTGTGAGAAATCTGATCCAATCATCTTTTAAAGTGGGATTTTTTTAGGATTGTGCTAAATGAGCTCGCATTTGTAAAATATAAGCTAAGAATTTTACATCTGTCTCTATGGCAAATGATTCATATTCTACAGAGTTATTGGAAGTTAGTACTGAAAATCAAAGTAAAATGTTAAAGGGATGAAAAAGCCAGCATGGGCTAGTCAGAGCTGCCTTGGGTGAATTTCACTTGAACACACTTGTTTATCAAAGATCTCTCCTGTGATTCAAGGGTGGGAAGAAGACTGGTTATGTGACACCCCCTGCTGACACAGAGGAGAATGCTGTGTCCTCGCCATTAGGACTGACTGCAAGCCTGTTCTCCAGGATCATGCTGTCAATCCCTGTGCTGAATGGTGACACTTTTCCCTTAGATGACAGTGCATGTTGGAAATTGCAGGAAAGCTTAAAAAGTTGGTCTAATTCATGGCCTTTACTTTTCTAACACCAAAGCTGTCCTGTAATTTAACATGAACGTGCTTTGGAACTGCAATAGATTGTCAACCTGGAACCATTCTACATTACTTGTTCTGATGGCATCAGCCCAATTTTACAAATACATGGAAACTATTCAGGAAATGATTTAGGTAAAATGATGTATGCCTACTAGATGTTTGTTCATTGGCTTTTGTTTGTGTACTCTGCTCAAAAGAATTTCATTTTACAGACTTATCTATTCTTTCTTCATTTGAATACATTTGCATTTTGCATTGGAGTGAAAAATATGTCAAATTCAGACTTAATCCATTGCACAGGGTAGGAAGGAGTTAGACTGCAGGACAGGCTCGTAAATAACAGCAGCTATCTGAACGCACTGTTATAAAATGTGATAGATAACTGTACCTCAAGTTCCTATCAGAAGTCTAGCAGGTAAAATATTGTCTTAGCCTGGTAATACTGAAGCACTATTTCCCTTGTGGCTATTATTTTTATCTTTTCTATTGTTTTTTTTTTTTCTTGTTTTCCCCTTTTGGTATCTGGGGTCAGATTCAGGACCTTGTACTTGGAAGGCTGGCACAGTACCCCTGAGCTATCCCCCAGTTATCTTTCATAATTTTTATTGGTAAGTATTTGCAACACATAATATTACCTTCAATCACTTCTTGGCCTTTTTTCTAATATCAAATGTAGTATTTGTTCTTACCAGTTTAATAATAATTCCTTTCCTTTTGGGGATTTGGTACATGTACATAGCAATCTTAATTCATTTTGTTTTTATCCCCAGGCCCTACATCTCTTGGTTCCTTTTCCTTTTGCAAAAGATCTATTTCCTTTACTCTTATTGTCTTTTACTTTGCTCTTCTATATTTATATCTTGAGTTCTTCATAACAGAGAAATAATTTGATATTTAAGCTTGTGTGTCTGATGTATTGTGTTTAACATTATAGTCTCAAGGTTCATTTTCCCATAATGGATTCAAGTTTATTCTTTTTTTTTTGTGGTAGAGTAGTATTCATTGTACTTAAATACAATATTTTCTCTGTCTGTTCATCTATTGATGAACATATAATTTCTTCAAGTTTTCATTAATATTATTTGGCTATTATAAACTTGTAGATATGCCTGTATCACCATAATATGATGTTGTTTTTAGAAGAGAGATAATGGAATCAAATGGAACTTCTAGATTTAGTTTTTTGAGGGACGTGCATACTGATGTCTATTAAAGGACTCAGTGTTAAAAACAGAGAAAAGGGCCAGCGATTCAGCTCAGTGGGTCCGGTGCCTGCCTTGCAAGTGCAAGGTCCTGGGTTTGATCCCTGGTATCCACATCCCACAGTGCCAGGCATGGTGGCTCATGCCTGTAATCCCAGCACTCGGGAGGCAGAGGCAGGAGGATTGCTATGAGTTCGAGGCTGAGTTCAGGACCAGGCTGAACTTTGTCTCAAAAAAGAAAAAAGAACAGAGAAAATCTCATTCTATTCAGAGTCCCATAAAAATATTTTTTCTCCACCGTTTGTGAGAGAGGCTGTCTGTCCTTAAGCAAAGTTTCTGATGTCTTCCACAAAGATCAGATAGCTGACCTGCCTGGAGTCATTCTGCATCCTCTATTCTGTTCCACTGATCCTTGTGTCTAGAATTTTTTGACAGTATCGTGCTGTTTTATCACTATAGCTTTGTAATGTGAAATCCTGGCTTGTGATGGCTCCTACGTGGCTTTTGGTGGCTAGGGTTGTCTTTGCCACTTGGGGTCTCTTCTGGTTCCATGTACATTTTGGGATTATTTTCTCTAGTTCTGTGAAGTATGTTATTGGTTTTTCATTGGAATTGCACTGAATTTATATATCAATTTTGTAAGTATGGCCATTTTGATAATAATAGTTCTGCCTCTCCAGGAATAGAAAATATCTTTCCATTTTGTGATGTCCTCTTCAAATGGGTTGATTGTCTTTTTTTTTTTTTTTCCTTTTGAGAAAGAGTTTTGCTTACGTAGTTCAGGCTGGCCCTGGGCTCACTATGTAGCCCAGATTATCCTTGAACTCGCAGCACTCCTCCTGCCTCTGCCTCCTGAGTGCTGGGATTACAGGTGTGAGCCATGATGCCCAGCACTGTGGTGCGGTGCCAGGAACAAACTCTGGAGCTTGCACTTGCCAGGCAGATGCCAGAACCACTGAGCTGAATTCCAATTCCCTCATTTTATTGCAGTGGTTATATAATTATAGTGTATATAAACACTAAAACAAACCAAATTTTGGCTGATAGTATGTATTTACTAAATATAACAACTATATCTCCATTAACAGTAGAAAATAATTTAATAGTCTAGTAGTCTAGAATTAACTTCCTAAAAATTAAAACTTAATGGTTATACTGGCATAGATAGTGGAGGTGGGAAAAGGAGAATTAAAGTAGAAAAAAGTGAAAAATGATATCATATTTCAGAGCTCAGATCAAGTAACAACTTAATTTCAATATGTTCTGCGCTATCAATTTTTAGACTGAGCTAATGAAGAGATATGAGGTTCTCTATAATATATCTCATGGGATCACGTTCTTCCTTTTGCTCTTTCTCCACTTGCCACATCTTTCCTCTTATGCTTAAAATCCATAAAATAATATATAAGGATCACTCAATCAATAAATACATATAAAAAAAGAATTCTCACTTGCATTATTTCTGGACTTGCCTCTGAAGCCTCACTTATAGTTCAGCAGGACCTTGGTCCCCACTTCATCCATCCCCAGATCCTGAGGAAGATGGCATCAACTGTTAGCCACCCAGGGCTAAGTTTAAAAACTGATGAAAAATTTTGAGGAATCCTCCATTCTTTAGCTTAATTGTTCACAAACAGAGGTGTTCATAAAGTCTCACAAACACACACTCACATACACACATACACACACATTGCTATCACATTTTAAAATATTTAATTTCTCATCTATAGATGAGAATAACAATATTAGTCACCTCTCAAAACTGTCATAAGATAGATAAGAGACTGTTTCTTGTCAATAGAAAAAGTTCACATATTAGAGTTTTCCAGAGAAACAGAATAATAGCATGGATGTGTGTGTGTGTGTGTGTGTGTGTGTGTGTGTGTGTGTGTGTGTCTATGTACATATGTAATTATATATGTAAGAGGAGATTTATTGTGGAGACAGGCCCATGTGTTGCGGAGGTCACAAAGTTCCACAAATTGCCATCAACAAGTTGGAGAACCAGGAAAACTGATAGCATTGTTCAGGGAAAGACCAAAGGTTAGTGCACTAGGGAAGGCTATGTGTACTCCCAGCCTCACCTTGCAGACTACGCTGGTACCAAACTCTAGAACCTAATGTTCCAAGAACCAGGGGCCCCAATGTACAGAGCAGAAGGAGGCTGTCCTGGCTGCAGAAAAGAGCAAATTCACTATGCCTTTGCATTTGTGTTTCCTTCTGGACCTCACCAGACTGAATGGAGCTGGCCCACGTAGAAAAGGTTTTTTCCAGAAATAGTGTTAATGCCTTCCAGAAATACACTCATAGACACAGCCAGAAATTCACTTTACCAGTTACTCGGGAATTCTTAGCCAAATCAAACTGACCTAAAATTTACCACTACACTGTAGACGAGAGCTTATTATTGTTGGTTCTGGGTCATAGGTTTGTGTGAGTGTGTGTATTTTTATATCCCAAATTAGTTTATGAGCTAATAGAGGGAAACATTAAGTCAACTCACTTTTGAATATCCCAGCATAACCAGTATGTAACAAAGGCTTTAATTATACATAGTGAATCTATAAAAGAATTTTTACAAAACAAGTACCCAGGAGAGCTGTGGTATCCCACAAATAATTTTCACTATTTTGCTTAGAAAAAAAAAAATCCAGCACAGTGAGGTTAGTAACATGGAGATGAATGCTGTGCCCAGTGAGGGAATGTCTCCTAGAAATGAGAATACTCTTGCTACTAAAATCTTTTGAACCGCAAGAATTCTTTAGAGATTCCAAGACAAATCACTCTTAGCTCCTCCATAGAAAAGAGGCCAAAATTCTGTAGCAACAGAATAAAACAATAAAGAGACTTAAGTATGAATCAACAAGAAAAATAACACTGTGATAGAGAACAAGTTTAGCTAAATTCTGGGAAGGTAGCTCACCTCTTACACAAAATAACATTAAAAGATTAAAGCTGTAGTCATCTATTTAAACTACTAATACTTAATCAACTGAGAGGTTAACAACTTATATGAAAGCTTGAGGTGCTACAAGCAGGGTGAGTTTAATACATTTCAGTGCTTTTAGAACAGTAAGAATTTATGTTTCTAATGAAATGGAGTCTTAAGTCACTGCATGTGACAATCACAATTGAATTATGATCCAATAAGGGGCGCCAAGTTAAATGAGGCTGCCACAGGCTCTCATGAAAAAATGGTGCAGGTTTAGAGGTGTGTGTGTGTGTGTGTGTGTGTGTGTGTGTGTGTGTGTGTGTCTGTGGGAAAGGAGAAATAGGCTTCATCAGCAAGAGTCAGAAGAGTTTGGTGAAATCAGAGGGTTCCTCCATCAGGAGGTCCTGCTTGGTGCCTTTTTCCGGTCTTTATCCTAGAGCCGAACTGATGTCTCATGCAGAGTACAGTGCTTCAGACTCTGCCAACAAATCGAGGTGAAATGAAATGTGCCCTACATTAAAACATCAGCTGGCCCTCACCTAACTCTGAACCTTTTCTCTTTCTCATCTCCCTCCTGTGTGATGGATGTGAGTCCCTCCCCCATTTCTTTATTCTTTTGATCCCAAGCACTGGCTTCTTTGGCATCCTGCTCAGAAACACAATTCCTCATTGTTTTCTTCTTCGCTAAAGACACACAACCAGCTCTTCTTTCTTATGTTGCTACACAATATAGATAATCGATTCCAAGGCTCTGAAGTATGTAAGTTGAGGAGGAACCTTAGACTCTTAAAAATTTAAAAATCATACTTCCTTTTCTTGAGGAAAGGATGGATGTTTTGTTAGGAAGGGGAGTGTTGGACCATTTATTTCTAATACTAATGTCAAAGTCCATGAATAGAACCATTTATACCTGACACACTGAGTGCAAAGTCAGCTTTGTAAGACTCCACAGAAACTGAAGCAATGGAAACAGTGCTTCGATGTCATATCAAAGCTGATGGTGGAGCAAACACTTTGAACTGTGCTCCCCAAGGCCTTTGAAAACATCATATAGGTCTTCAATAATGTTATCTTCTAACTTGCTATATTCCAACTACTGTGGTGGCTAGTAAGGATTTACAGACAGTTGCAATATGTTTTTTGTTCTCAAGAGCTCTGCTAACTCGGTGATGATATGTAAAAAATTATTGATGTAAAGAGGTAAAAAATGGTTTGAGAATTTGGTGAAATTCAGTCACCGAAGAATCACAACAACAAATAAAATTGTACAATGTCTAAAGCTTACTGATCATTACTGTGCACCATAAAATGTTCCAGGTGTTGTGGTGCTGTAGGGAACAAAAGATTGAAGGCCTCAAACCTTCCTGCAATGTCTGTTTCATAAAAGAACCCAAAATGAATGACAACAAGTCATCCCATGAAGAAATTACCTGATAACTGCAGTGTAGGCAGTGAAAGCAAATAACACAGAAGGAAGATTGAATTGCTATTCAAAATTTGAAGCCTAGAAAAAGAGGAAAGGCGAGAGGGATCCTTTGAGATGACACCAAACCAACTACATCTGGAGCTATACACCCAGGGATATCTGACTGGAAAAGTCATAGTTCAAAACCCTGGGAGAAAAGTGTGGTCAAAAAAGGTGAGCAAAAAACCCAGAAGGTTCTGGAACTTGGGCTACAGGTTTGAGGTAGACAGAAGGAGTGCTTGTCTCAGAGCACAAAGTCTGGGGGCTAGCAAGAGGATTTACTGGCAGATATACTAAGTAGTCAGAATTCAGGACAGTTTATAGTAGGTAAAGAAAATGGAAATTAGCTTGATGAGGACACTGAGCAGACAGCTTATGATTCCTATAAACTTCTTGATTTTTTTTGAGACAGGGTTTTGCTTTGTAGTTCAGACTTTCTCTGAACTCACTATGTATCCCAGGCTAGCTTTGAACTCATAGCAATCCTCCTGCCTCTGCCTTTGAAGGGTTGGATTATAGACATGAGTCACTACGCTCAGCATTGTGGTATGTGGTTACCAGGGATCGAACTCAAGATCTTGTGCTTGCCAGACAGACACCAAAACTACTGAGCTAAATCCCTGGCCATTCTGATTTATTTTGTAGGTAATGAAGAATCATTTAAACTTGTGAGGGACAAGATAATAATAGTAATAACAACAACAATAATGAATAATGTATTCATCCACATGTGACAGCCTTTTCCTTCTTTTTGTTGCATAATTTTTATTCATCTTTGCCCGTTGACTGAAGTCAAGTATCCTATCATCCTTGGGAGGCCTCACACAGCTATCTTCTTGTACATAGTATTACTATTTCTATGTAATTGCGTGGTTTCATATTTGTGCATTGACATGTTGTGTCTATGTAATATTTTTTTTAGGGTCAAAAAATAAGTTTTAACTTCTTCCTATCACAGGAAACTAACATGCTGTCTAGAGTGAGGAAGAGCTCAGCTGTTTATTAGTTGAATAGATAAATGAGAAAGTAAGTAGATGATGGCTTCTCAAGTTCTCTGAGAGATTAAGCATAATCATAAGTACTAACATCAGATAAGAGTACATGGGGAAAAGTATATTTAATACATGCTCAGTGCCTCACTCTTGTTGCATCTATTAATTCTCTCAGCAACTTTATGTAGTTAAGAGTGAAATCATCACTTTAGAAATGCAAGAGCTGCATCTCCAAACTGGTAGAGTAGCATTTAACTCTCATACCTGGAGCCATGCAAGGCTGACAACAATGCTGGCTTCCTGTCCCAGCTTGTAATGTACACTTTTCCTGCTCTGCCCATGTGACAGATGAAGGTCAGCCAACAGCCGTGTGTGCAAGGAGGAAATTTTCCTGCTGGGGAAGGAGGTGGCTTATGGTTACTGTGTACTTTTTGAGTTAGCGGCCAATAAAGAATCACTTAAAATTTGGGCGATGGAGTTACTTTATAATAGAAATTATTATTCAGATGATTTTTCTCATTATTTTGTCTACATTGTAAAAGGCTAAATTACAGAGACCACACAGGAATTTATGGGGAGCCTCCAGTTATGGAGTTATGAAGAAACCCAGGATTGGGCCTTGTCATGGAAAAGCAAGATAAGATAATTTAGGATATATTGAGTAGGGAAAAATTAACCACACTTAAAATCTAATCAGATATGGGATAACAAAGAGAGAGTTCATTCAAACACCAGGCTTGTAAGCATCTGGGCCTCAACAATGTTAAAGAATTAGAGATGGCACTTAATCGGAGGAAGGCGCAAAACAATACTATTTGAGAGTCGTTCCAAGTTCCCGATATTCTAATACCCTGTTGAAAACCACCAGTTTTCAACAGGCTAAGGCAACACTCATGGCTCAGTTCCTCAGTAGGAGTGGTGATATTTTCCTGGGTGATCTCAGTGGTTATTGCCTTCTCCAAACTTGTAAGGTTCTTATAAGTTGGAGCTCTGTAACCTTTGCTCCCTTTTTTGATTTTCAAATAACGTTCCCCAAATTGGTCATTAACTGGATGCACAGATATGTTAAAATGAGGATATATATAGAAGTTGTCCCCAGATGTTGTACTTAGAAGAGTATATTGTTTTGGTTTCCAGGACCTGGAAGTGGTCACAACTTTGCTTCTTGGCTCCAATAAGGATTGCTCAACCACTTGCATTTTCTTTTTTCAATCATTACTCTTATTGCTTGGATGGAACTGATCTCTTTTCTATTGTAGCTTCCTGTACCTAATATACCTTCTCTTTATTCTACTTTCAATTATTTAATTATGGCCCAGAAACTCTGTTGTTTTCATTTATACAGTTCAAATATGTCTCAGAGTCTTAAGAATTCTTTCTAGAGCCTTTGTGTAAGAGTGGCATCATATCAGCTTATGTTAATTATACTCAGAATTCAAGCATTATGACTTTTTTTCATAAAAATGTTCTGCTAGAGTAAAAGAGCAGGAGTTGGAAGCACAAAAGGGAGACACTAGAGGAAAACACATTATTATTATATATTTATGACAGAGTAGTGGAGCCTTGGAAATGGAGATGCTGTTCCCTCTCATTTTGTTTTGAATTGAGACTAGTTGTTGACTATTGTGGCAAAGTAAAAAATAATGGGAGAAAGCCTTCCAACGCTAGGTAGAGGCAATTCATACATTTCAAAATATTCTTTGAATAAGAATTATTAATACATGCAGCCATCATGTTAAGCACTGGTTATATAAGAGAGCACATGATAGTTTCTGCCTCTTGGAGCTTACAGGCCAGACTGGTAGAGAATGAGAGCAATGCACCAACAGTTAGAATTTTAAAATGGAAAATTGCAGGTGAAACACGAAGTAAAAAAGTCATATTTTGGGCAGAGGAATGGGGTACTAACTTTGTGAGATCTTTGAGGTAAAGATAATCTAAGATGTAAATGAGTGCTAGTGTATATAGTAGATATTGTGAAATAGAAAATATTTAAAAGGAAATGGGGTGTAGGGGTAAGTAAAGAGTGGGAAAATAATGTGATGTTAATAAAAAAGGAAAATCTTATATATATAGGGAGTGGAGGGTTGTGGGGTGGGTAGGGCAATGGGGAAAATGAGAATCAAATCATGTCATATCACATACTGGTACAAATTATCAGACTATGATGTGTAATATATAGTGCACCAATAAAGATTTGAATTAAAAAATTGAATGGTATATAGATGTCGGCATGTAGAACTGTTGGGAAAGGAACAAGATATAGGTGAAAATATGGGGTAAGAAGACATATGGTGTGTTCTTGATATTGGGCAAGTCCACTGTGGTGTTGGGGTACAGAGAAGGAGAGACTGACATGAATCAAACTCAAAGCCCAGTATCTTCAGCCCATGACAGTCTCCCAAAGGAAATGTGGAGTAATGGGCAATGTTGAAAGAGATTTATGTACTAATGAGACCACGAATATTTCTTGCTGATAGAGAAGCTTTGGAGGGTCAACTACTGAAAGTAGGAAATGCATGTGTTTATATGGTACATGTGTCACGGAAAATATAGCTACTTGCTCTAAATCTGCCCTGCGAAAAAGCTGCTTGGTGGACTAAATTAATTGAAAAAGAAGAGTGTGGAATAGCACAGGGTGATGATTTATCACATGTCTGCACACTGTGATGAGGTCTGCCTTCTGAATGATCACATGTGTGAGGAGACCAGAAACATTTGCACTGCTGAGAGGTTCCCTTGTCCCTCTGAAAAGGTTTGAAGTCATAGTTCCCCAACTCTTTGGTATGAAGAATCAGGAAATCCCTTCCCTCACTCACCCACCGAACAGGAGCAAATAAGCACCTAAGTGAAAATTTGGAACCGCATTTTACACAGAAGTTTAGAATGACATTCTCCCAAGCACCAGTAAGCTGGACAGTAAGTAACACTATTGTATATCTAATTTTCCTCATTTTGCTAGTGTTTTCACAGAACTATAACACTGTGTCACATCACTAATGGCCCAGGGACTGAATTTTATAAATCCAGATGTTCAATAGCAGAGACAGGAAAAATACCTGTGAGCCGAGGATGGCCAAGGTCACTCAGAGGTTGAGAGGCATCCTACACCGCGAGCAGAGCTGTAGGACAGGCTAGAAGGAAACAGCCTCTCCTCTAGTGAGGAAGTCATGGCATTTCAGAGCAGATGCTTCTCGGGGACTGTGCGTTTGGATGGCGGTCTGGCTCTGGGAACGTTCCGCAGCACCGCATCTCGGTGACTCGCTCTCCTGAACAGACGTCATGTTTTCATATAAGGATGCTGAGAAGTGGTCTCGAAACAGGAACAGAAACTGAGAAACTCCTCTTCTGACTTCCTTCATTTGTGGCATTTCTTTTTCTGAGGAACACACGATAAAATTGCTGTGCGTGTTATATTTTTACAAATTTTTTTCAGATCCTTTTCTTTACTAGTACATGTTTGCAGTACATGATGTTTATCTTCTTTCTATGGAATTGGTGCAGACACCTGACGTGTCTCCCTTTCTTTTTTCCCAACCCTTTCCCCTCTTTTCCTCCCCATCTCTCCATGTCTAAATCCCCTGCCCCTTTGAGAAAGATTTATGTCCCTACTTCCTCATTTTTTATTCTGTTCTTTATACTTTGGCTTTTCACGTAAGAGAAGCCACGGGACATTTTAAGGGTCTGTGGCATAAACACATCCAAATAGTCACAGTCACAGAAGAACTCCACAACACAATGTAGTCAAAATCCTGTAAATCCAACACATGAACAGAACCTGACAAGGGGGTTAGAAAATAACAATGGAGTACTTACAAACAAAAACCCAGCATAATTACAGCAGACTTCTCAACATACACCTGGAAGGGGAGGACACTTTAGAGGGAGGTGTTTCAAATCCTAAAAGAAAACAATTTTCAACACAGGCTGAAACTATATATTAGAAAAGCATCTTTCAAACTTGATGGAAAAATAGGATATTTTCATGCATGTACTATACTTATCTATTTGTTTGTTTGTTTTTTGAGGCAAGATCTCCCTATGAAGTTAGGCTGGCCTAGGTAGCCCAAGCTGACCTCAAACTCACAGTGATCCTCCTGCCTCAGCCTTCCGAGTACTGGAATTACAGGAGTGTTCCACTCCTGTATTTTTATTTATGTAATAACTGCTATTTAGTACATGCCTATCATGGCCTTCTCTAAAAAAATTTTTGCTTTGTATTATATTTTTGTTTTTTACAAATAAAGTAAAAGAGTAACAGGTGTAGAGAAAATTTGATAAGTATTGACTTATTGACTTCTTTTAACTTTATTCTTCATGAGTTTATCAGGTGAAACAGAGGTTTGCTAAGAGAAAAATGTGTTGTCTGTGTAAAGCAGGCTTAAGAAGATTTCTGAGTTTAGTTCTAACCTGTAGAAGAGTTAAATAAGCCAACGCTTCCCACTAGCAGAGCAAAAACATTATTTCCTGAAATTCAAATCTTTTATTTCCTTCATCATTCTTTTCCAAATTCAGAGTAGAATTTATCTTATACCCAAGTGAATATCTATTAGATTAGGTCCTGCTTATGCAAAATGGCAAAGTTGCTTTGAATTATTTTGCATATTTATATGTGCAAACAAACAAAAAGCCAGGAGCTTGGAAATCAGTAAGACTGGTGTTTTAATGTCTTCCCTAAACGTACCTACTAGCGTCTGTTAGGCAGTTTAATCAGTTTATAACTTAGGTTCCCACTTATAAAGTATGAATAATCCCTTGCAGTGCAGTTCAAAATTACATGAGGTGTTATAAATATGCTTCTGGACCTTAAATAAAAGGTTGGTAATCTCTTTTCATATTCCTTCTTCCTATTTTTATATCCAAACCTCCTTTTCTATGCATTTTCCTTTGAATGCTCTAGATTTTCCCAACCATCTGCTTGACAAAGACAGTCCTCACAAGGAGACATGGGAATGTCAGCATTCTTACTGTTTCATAGCCAAACTTGCTCCTTCAGTTAACTGTGGTTTTAAACTCAGGTATTATTTCAGATGCTTTGTCCAAGTTTTGTTTGCAATAGTGAAAAAAATTAGACAGGACATAACTTCTTAAAATAAGTTACTCTTTCATATAATGTACCTATATATTGCAATATTACTTGACCATTAAAGAATTTTATTGGCATAGAAAGAGATAACTTTATCATGCTGTGAATGAGGAAAGATAGAAATCATAAATGCTGTATAGAGACTCCCCATTGAATAATCTACCTGTTGAAGGATTTTCAGACTTAGGAACCAGTCAACATACTATTTGGATTTATGACTCACTACTTGGACTCACCACAGATCTTTTTCTTTTTCAATATAGTT
Organism: Petromus typicus; assembly: GCA_004026965.1. NCBI lineage: Eukaryota > Metazoa > Chordata > Mammalia > Rodentia > Petromuridae > Petromus > Petromus typicus. The sequence goes on along the minus strand of PVIR01007437.1, from coordinate 32,852 downwards.
CTGTACATCTTGTTCATAGAACCTGGATGTCTTTTTTATACTGTATGTTTTTTTTTAAACATAGTACTGCAACTTTCGCTGATTGTGCTATACAGTAAACTATAGTTTTGTGTTCTGTCACATACTACAGACTTGCACGTATGAGTCATACAAACAAAGGCGAAGTCATCAAGTTGGTTCCTTTTAACTATTTATTTGCTGTGAATCTTGCAATGTCCATACTATATTCAGTTCCCCCCTTCTCAACCAATGCTTTTAGCCACCTAGTCTCAGGAGTAAATCTGCATTTAATGAGGAATACCTGTCACCTATTATATTTAAGGCACATTCACTGAGCCTGTTGTGTAAATAGACACAGCATCCACAAAAAGACAAATGACTTCAATATATGTATTATTTAAAATACGCTGGGAACAAAAATCTACATGTTTTTGAATATGTATATCACACGAGGTAGTTTGTTTTGCCTTAATATCCAAAAAACATGGTTTGCCTGTTTTGATGCAGAATGGAATGTTTTGGACCACGATCTTATGAGACACGTCAATTACGTGACACAGGCAAACCAGCTGTGCCCAGAGGGCCAGCAAAATTTGTCAGCACACACTTTCTACTGGGCTCAGTGCTAAGGAGTATTTGCTTCCAACAGTCCCTCAGGTGAGAGTAAAACTGATTCACTTGGAGTTGAAGAAATTCTGATATATCAACAGACTCTTGAGAAGCAATGTCACTTTTGCAACTTTTGATACACAGAAATGTCTCCTATCTTATGGGTGCACTTACTTTCTCAAGGGTTATGTATATAACCACAGAAAACTCTTGGACAATTAATTATTATTGCTATTCTTGGCTCTGTGATCATTTTATGTGTTTAATTATTGTCTTACACTCCCAGCCAGCAAGCTCCTTTATTATATATTTTATCTGCCTTTGTAACCTCCAAGGTATTTATTACAAAGGGGGATAAATAAATAGCTCCTTGATGCAGATTCTACAGGCAAAGATATTTTAACTTTCAATGGTTTGTACCGAACTAAGTAGGTTCACGATTTTGTGGTATCTTTTGTGGGGAAGGAGGGTTGAGATGAGGTCTCTTTGTGCTTTGCAGGCTGGACTTGAACTCACTGTGTAGTCCAGACCAGCCTCACACTCAAGATGATCCTGTTTCTTCCTCCTGAGGGCTGGAATTACATGCATGAGCCACCACACCTTGCCTTGAGAGCTTTTATTTACTAGAATTTAGGCTCCCTGGTCCCTTACAATGACCCACACAGAGAAGCTCCTGCATCAAAGAGCCAAACCTACACATTTAAACCACAGCTCTCAGAAACATCAACTGCATGATCAAGGTGACCTTGAGGGATTCACAGAAGCTCGTAAGATGCCAGGAAAGGGCATGTGGGGAAATATGAAAACAGATGCTTTATTGATTTGCTGAAGATCATTATCTGGATTTGCATCATTCACATGATTATTGATGAGCATTTCCTGGATCATCACTATATCAGGGAATAGCCTGGATTTCCTGAATAATTTTCATCTCCACTTTTTCTGATATGGGAGGGAGGGATATCACCTGAACCCTAGTGATGTGATGATTTTTTGGTGGCTGCTGTATTTTAAGGGTTACTGGGGAACATATGTTCTTAAGAAAAACAATTTTCACTGAACTGTTTTGATAATGCGATGTCTAATGCTGACATTCCTTGTTTAATGATCTGCCTTTTTATGACTGTTCTGACTTGTGACTGAGGCGTGCTGCTTGGATTTACGATCAGTCTTTTTTGTTTTCTTTTTCGTTTGTTTTTTTTTTTTTTTTTTGCATAGAACCGTAAGTCTTGTTGAGAGCCTGATGTCCTTTTTGATATACCGCGTTTATGCAGTGACATAATTTTCTCACTGTACTGTACAGTCAAGTATCATATTTCATATTCTGTTATACATTATAGGACTGATGTAAGAGTTGTGCAAAGCCATCGGGTTAGAGTTTCTTTGGCCATTTCTTTGTTGTGAATATTGTGACATAAGTACTATAAACAATTCTTCACTTTGCTCCCAATTCGTATGAAGACCAGATTGCAAGGTGGAAGTTGGTTGTTGAATGAGGAATGTCTGTATAAACTTATTAAAATGAAAATCAAGATGCATCATGCACAGGTACAAATTCTCAATTTTTAATGTGATTGTAATGTATATTTAAAATATACCAATAAGCTCAATAAAAGGAAAAAAGAAAATTCTTCCCTACAAAAGAAAAATAAATAAAATAAAATTTATCTAAGGGCCAAGGATTTAGTGCAGAAGCCCCGCATCTGTCTGGCAAGCACAAGGTCCTGAATTCAATTCTCGGCACTGGAAAACAAAATTAGATCTATATTTCTAAACAAAAATAAAAACAGCATGTAATGAAATCCTAACAATTGTTACTTCTGGGGGATGTGTTATTTTGTTCTCTTTCTTTTAGACAGAGTCTGCTCAAAAATGTATAAATCAAGAGAAGAAAAACTTGTATAAATATTTTAATACTGAACTTATTGAGATATTGTGAGGTCAATACAAATGATCTTTGATGCCTACAAATTACAGGAGGTTCTTAAGAGTGGTGGTCATTGACTTCCAGGCACTTGTCATATGGGGAATTGCGAATGTGTATATATATTTATCAGCAGATTGTCTATCAATAGGCACAGTGTGTATGTCTCGATAACACATGATAAAGAAATACTATGTAGTTTTTACTTTAATAAGTTAAACTGCTCCTGGTCTCTATTAAGTTAGGAAATTTAATTTTAGGCATTATTGAAACTTCTTTCTCCCACAAATTTCTCAGCAGAAAAGTGTACGTGCAACTGCTCCGTGGGTTTGTGAAAGTCTAAACATCTAAATAGCATCTCTTGGTTCTTCTCTATACCAATTACCAATGTTACACTAATATCTGAGCCATATCCTGAAGGCCTTGAGACTGAAGATCAGTGATCTTGCCTCTGTACCAAGTTTGAGTCTAAAGAACTATTTAAAAAATCAAATCTTTATTGGTAGATTATATATACACATAATCATCACATTCAGCACTGAGAATTTGTATGTGACATGACTTGATTCTCCTTTTTTCTCATTTCCTTACCCACAATATCACCCTCCAACCCCTATATACACAAGCTTTTCCTTTTTCTTTTTTTATTACTATCACATTCTTTTTTCCCCTCATTATTTACCCCTACTCTTGAAAACTCATGGATAGGGCAATGTTACCAAGGTCATCACACTTTTTGCAGTCTCAAATCTGTACATTCACCCTCAAATTGTTTTTCTAATAGCAAAATTATTTCGCAGTAGCAATAAACTGACTTGTTCAGGCATGAATTCATGAAGGAAGTGGCAATTTAAAGATTAATTTTTAAATTTCAATATATTTTATCATGTGCATACTTAATATGCACTGCTTAAATGTTGTGATGTAATATTACTTTGCTATAATATGCATTTCCCTATGTAAAACACTATTCTTAATTCTAAATTAAGTCTCTGAATTATGAGTCTTACACAAGTTTTTTTTTGCTACCACGTGGCCTTTCTGCTGACGTCTTGTCACCTGCTCTTAACTAAAGAAATGGAGGTCAGTGGTGGTCTCACAGGTCCCTTGTATCCTCTCTGATCGTCTAGATGGTAATCAGTCCCCGGAGTCCCTACAGGAGTTTGGGCTGCGGTGGCCGAGTAGAGAGGATGATGGAGAGAAGGGAGGAGCAGGCGGTGAGTTCCATGCTTTGTGCTGTTCTGCTGCGATCCAAACTTAAACGACTTTGTCAATGGAACATAAAGTCATGATTTGGAGTAGACAAGAAAAAGTATCCATAGCCATAATCGTGAAAAAGATGCAACATGCATTTTCAAAATCTTCACAAGGAATTTACATATCCAATATACATTTTTTTAAGTAGTAAAAGTTTCCAAAAAACAAAAAATGTGTCTTATGACAACATTTTGGTTAGTGATTAATATATAATTAATATTAAAAATTAAATATATAACTGTGGAGTACTGGAAGAACTGAAAGGGTCCTATTACCCAGTGGTGTTGTACCCCTAGAGGCCTCTTAGCACACCGTCTTACTCACTTTTGTGGTGATACTGGCACAAATAAACCCTTGTGCTGTCAATTGTTTAAAAGTAGAGCACATAACCTTATAGTACTTAATTTTTGCTAATGCTAATAAACCACTATGTTACTAGCATACATTATTCTCACAGTTAGTTTGCAGTGTACTCCTAGTTATAAAAACAAAGGAGCAGCGCTGAGCATATCCTCAGCAGCTACTCAGAGCAGGACATTGTGACCAGAGAAAATGACCGCTGCATAAGACCCCAATGACCTTCCGGGGGTACAAGATGGCCCTGCCCAAAAATTAAGAAAAACTTGAAATTTGTAAAATAAAAATGACTTTAAACCGGGTTAATTTTTTATTGAAGAAAGTTTTCTTTTGAAAATAAATTTAACATAGCCTAGGAGTGGAGTGTTATTAGACATACCCTAGGGGTATAGTCACATCCTGGACCTCACATTCTCTCACCAATCACAGACTGACTCATTCAGAACAACTTCCTGTCCGGCGCAATCCAGTCACAGGGCGTGTCCCTCAAGGGGGCGCCATTTAAAATCTTTCATGGCATATTTTTACTTACTTTGTCTATGTTTGGGTACATTCAATTACACAGGTATTTATCATTGCATTATAATTCTACTTAGCATTCCTTACTATCACATACACAATAGGTTCTGCTATACACACTAGACATGTACACAGTAGGGTATACCATCTCTGATTGTGTGAGGGAGCTATGACGTTCTCATAATGGTGACATCATCTAACCACACACCCCTGTGGTTAAGCATACATATTCAAATGTTTATATAAAACCAGTAGACATTTATTTTCCATTTCCTATTTACTTGAGAAATATTTTACTAAACCTCTAAAGTTCAATTAATTTGTCTGTGGAGAGGCACCGAAAAACAGGGAAAAGATAGATAAAAGGTTTGGTTTGAACTCCAGCCTTGCTGTTCTGTCTTAAGCAAAACACCTCCCTCCGAGATCCCGTAGTTTCCTTCCTTGCCAGGGCTATGATTGCACCAGCACCAAACGATGCTACGATTTTCCAGACAACTCCCAGCTCAGCCCAAGGGCCCAGGTACATTTGTATAAAACTGGCATATCCTGGAGGGACTTCTTTCCCTAGGCACTCAAGTCTACCTTTCTGAAGACATAGACATAAAGGGCAACTTCATAATGCCAAAATCCCTTCTTTTTCTTTGTCCTTTTTTTTTTTTTGTCATGTTGTTCTCACAGTTTTCAAATCGCAAAACTGATTCCGGCAAAGACTAAACTGGCCTCCTAGTTTGAGAAAAACTCCTCAAAATAAACAGTGACCTGAAGATAAAATCTTAATAAAACATTATTAAGTATATACTCTGCATAAAACATTTGAGTCTAAATCATTGGTCTTAAATTACATTTCTTTGTTGTGTGGTATGGCTTATTCTTGGAGTTGACTTTTATTCAACTATATTCACATTCCTTTTCTTTTTTATGAGTTTATTTAGTTTTAAAATTTATTTTATTTTATGATAAGGTCTTCTTACATAGGTCATGTTTTTCTTAAATTCTTGTAGCCTAGGTTGGCCTTACATTCTTGATGCCTTTGACATAGTTGTGATTCGAGGCATGTACCACCCACCATGCCCGACTCTGGCTGCTTCCCAGCTGTACAAGCAGTATATTTTCATTTTGTTCAGCTTACTGGGAATCCTCTCATTCATATCTGAATGCATCACCCTCGCTTGGAATCACATCTGTTCCTGCCCTCCTATTACTGACTCCGTTATTTTTTTCCTTCCATCTTCTTTCATACCACTTTAATGATGTTATTCTCTGTGACAATCTAAGGAACTAATACCTACCCTCCAACAAGCCACTGCCAAAATCAAAGCAAAAACAGCACCACTAACCACGGACATGCTTACTAAAGCTGGGAAGTTTCCTACTCCTCCAGATCCAGTGCTCTGTATCTGTTAGTCAGAACTTTTAAAAATTTGACCCTTTCCTTCCATGCGTGTTTCTAAAATTACTTCCAACTGATCTCATAAACTCTCCTCTCCTCTTAGAACTGTCTTTGCATTGACTCAACAATCACTAACTCTTGCTTTTGCCTTTGGTGCTTCGACTTATCCTAATTATAGATGGAATTCCAACACTTGTCTTATTGGCCTGCTTGGATTTCTGATTTCACTCAGTCCTACTTTCTTTCTTTGTCTGGAACATTCCTCCCTCATTCAGCTTCGTTTTTCAAGTCACAGGTGCACTGTCTGGTCAGTCAGGACTTTCTAGGATATTTTGGTATCACCTTGTTCCTTGCCACTTCCGTCCACTGGGATATGAACTCCGTGAAAACTGGATCTTGTCTATCCTGATTCTTTCTCTCTGCAGTGTCAGACAATATGCTATTTTGTTCTACTAAGGCCTTACGGGGACTGGGTGATGCTATACATGTGCTTAGTCTGTTGATTCTGGTGCTAATCTCGCCTAGTAAAACCCTCATGGCTGTACCTCAAAATAATGTCTTATGCTCCTTAGCCTAGTTAAGTTAACTCACAAAATTCAACTAACATATTAGGGATTTAAGAGATAAATATTTATGCTGGTTGTGCCATCAGTGCATTTCTTAATGGTCCTATCTTCAGAGTAAAATATCTAGACTACGCTGCTAACTTGGGAACAAATTTAATTAATATTAATTATTTTCATAGTAGTTTGGGGAATTTTTTGTTGTTGTTTTTGTGAATGATCTCAACTTTTAGTTCACCTTTAAAAGTAAAATTGGGATACATCATGGATTTAAAGCTATGTTATAAATGTAATGAAACCAAATGCTGGTGTGCCACTATTTTTGTTCCTTAGGTAAAGATTATAGGGTGACTTGCTTGCTTTGTCACATTTCCAAACAGAAAAAAAAATCACACGTATAAAGAATAAAGGAAGTGATGCTGTGCAGGCCTCATAGACACAAGGTCCTGAGTCTGATCCCTGGTGAGAGAGAGAGAGAGAGAAAGAGAGAGAGATATTTCCCAAAACTCTCCTGGTGTCTGACAATGTACTTGAAAAGTGAAATACCAAAATCTTCCTGAAGCTGCTGAGTCACTGGTTTTATAAACAGAAGTATAGGAATGCTGTTATTATCTTAGCCATAGACAAACACAAATTCTATAAAAACCCTCTAGTGACATCTGCGAGTTTTTCCTTGAGTAACACTGGAAATTCACGTAACAGTCATTCTTCTTACTCAGGGTAACCTCAACACAAAGGGCAGGGGCTCCATCTTCCTCCGTATAGTCAGGACATTCAAATTCCGAGAGCATAAGTATTTGTAAAACCCTGTAGAGTACCTTCAGTCAGTCTCCGAGCTGCGTAATTGGACCTCTGCCCATTCTGACAGAATTACTCAAACTACACACTCACTTTCTTTACCAAATTTAGAGGGGCCCTGGAGAATAGGAAACAAGTTGTCACATGATTGCCATTAGTACTTCAGTGAAGTCGGACAGCCTGGTTTTGTCAAAAATTCTTAAATGGGATTTGTCTACAGCCAAAATTTTCTACTGTGGAGAAGTCAGATTTATTTTGATAGCATAAATCTTTCCATTTGTGCGATATGAATTTATGACATGGGAAAATGTAAAGGAATCGTGATGTGATTTTACTTCTACTTTGTTTGAGAATAAAAAAGGAATATTTTAAAAGTGTGATATAAGTCTTTAGGGAATGGTGAAAACTGGGTCACATAACTGGGTCAGTGGCATGGACTGACTTGTGTCATAGGAAGGGGGAATGTGCTGGTGAAGCTACCCCTTCAGAAGAGGGAGGAAGACTTTGGAGGGAAGAACATGCAGTACAATATGTAGATAACAGAAAAGCAAAAGTGTGAATTAGTGTTTTGAGAGCAAAACGGAAAGAAAGGATAAAATGTAGAAAAAATTGAAGATAGAAATGAAGATGAGCTGGATTGAGAGTACACGGAGGCTGAGGCAGGAGGATAGCAAGTTTAAACCCAGCCTGGACAGCTTAGGAAGACAATGTTTCAAAAGAGAAAAAACGAAGTTAAAAGTTTAAAAGAGAGAAAAAGAGAGATGAAGGAGTTTTGGGGAAAGTTGAGGGGTAAGAAGCGACCTTTGCAGATAAGGAAGAGGGTAGCAGAAGGTTCTAACCTGGTACCAAGGATAATGGGGACTAGCAGTTCAGCTAATACCAAAATCAGATACGCAGGGATTTTGGTTGACCTAGGACAAAGCTAAAGTTTGTCCTAGGTCAACCAAAGGATATATAGGTTGTCCTAGGTCAACCATAAGAAGATATGATAGGCAGATAAAGTTAAGAGCCTTGGAAATGGGCAGGTGGAATTGAAACTCTAGCTTCATTGCTAACTTTGTGTGTTTGCATCATAACAGAATTCTAAATATAGGAGTGTCTAATTTCTGAAACATAGTGATTAGTAATACAGCAAGTGTAGCAATAATATAAAGTTTATCATACATTAGAGCTTCCTTTGTTACCATCCTTGTGCTGTACTTTTTAAAAGGAGAAAATAATTAAGGTGTATCATGTATTCTGTATATATTCCACAAGTAATATGATCATCATTACAAAAAATAAAAACTGAAAAAGTAAAATACAAAATTTAAAAAGAAAGATTCATGTAGATGTTCAAGAAACTACTGATAAATATTTAACTATTAAAATACACTTTGGGGTTGGGATTTAGCTCAAATGGTACCTTGACTACCTTAGAAGCACAAGAGCCCGAGTCTTTGTACTCCCCTCTCTGCCAAAAAGAAACTGGCCTATGTACTTTAATTAGAGTCAATTTCTCCCTTACCTCTGATTAGTTTTATATTTCCACTGATTCATATAGGAAGGGGGTATACAAATAAAATTTCTTTTTTAAAAAAATGATGGAGATGGTAGTGGTGAACTGAATATTATTTGGGAATGGTTTTAAGATTTCTTTGGCTACATATCAGGAACAACAAATTGAACTAACAACCAGTAAGCTCTTAATTTATCAGGGATTTCAGGTGGGATGCGTGTTTTTAAACATCTTTAGAACATTTTGTCTTCGCATCTTGTGGGACAAAATCTATTTTTGTTCTTGGATAGCTTCAGTGAAAGCTCTTATTCACTTGAAATAATGAATTCCCCTGGGTTCTTATGGAATTTACGCCAAGCACTTTCTCCATGTTAAGTTTATCAGACATTTTACTTTACCCTAAAAATTTGCAATTCAACCTGATATGATTGTTTGGACTATAAATCTCAACCTCTGTATCCTAGTCTTCCAAAGCATGTAATTCTGCACTTACACACAGATGATTATCAACTCAAGTGTTCTGAGTATGGGGAGAAAAAGCTTGAACAGAGTCGCGCTATATATATATATACATATATATATATACTATATATATACATATATATCACTATATATAACCACTATATATATATTATATATAGTGGTTATACATATAACACCATCATATAGATATCTATCTATGTGATAGTGCTACATTTGTTATAAATTTGTTATACATTTGTCATAAATTTTACTTTTTAAAAAGAAAACAAAAATACTCAAGCTTACCCGCAATCTTGTCTATTTTGTTCTTGTTTGGAAAAAAGGAGGAAGTACTGACTGTTTAAGGGCAAGATATGACTGTAGACACACACACACACACACACACACACACACACACACACACACACACGCAGAAATGCACGGCTCTCCGCTCTGTAGCTCAGAGCCAGCTAATTGACGTATTGTTTAAGCACGTTTTCTGACTTCAAAGGCCTGCTTCTGAGACTAGAAATTTACATTTAAACTACTAGCTTCTAAGAGAAGAGCGCTCCGCCTTCTCTCCCTCTTTAATTCCACCTTAAAACTAACTCTCAAAAGCTCCCGGGGAGACCGGCCCCTATCTTAGTCCCTCCCACCAGGGATAAGATTTCGCCGAAGTCTGGACCGAACTTGGAGCCTGACAGAAAACTAGAGACACACAGAAGCCTGAGGATTCTCATGTGACTCTGGGAACTGTAAGCGATATATTTACTCTCCCCCTGCCCCGCTTCTTTTTTCCCACTCCTCTAAGCTGTTTGTAGCTGACTTGGAAAAAAGGAACGATCCAGGGAAAAGTGCTTTGCTTTCAGTCTGAAATCTCTGAAATGATGCGCAGATGAGGGAGTCCAGCGCCTTTCTAACCAATGCAAGTTGTCTTTTCCTGACCTCACTGCTTTGTGGAATACGGGATAAGTGGAAGCCCGGAAATTTAGCATTTAAAAAGAGCGGTGAGGTGACCCCTTTCTGCATTCCACGTGATGCCACCCACTATTAAAGATCCCGCACTTGAGCCGCTGCAGTTGGACAGCCTTAAAAATCTTTAGTAACAGGCTTGGTTGACTCATGCGTTTTAATTTGAAAATATAGTCATTTTGGTTACTTATGCGCGGGATCTCTGGGTATTTACAGCGTTGCACGTCTGTGAAAGACAGTATTGAAACATTAAATGCCATCGTCTGCTTTTCTGATTCACTTTTCCCTGGGGTTACTTGACCTGTTGGGAGAACAGCTCAAAACTAGACTCTCGAAAAGATTTGGTGAAGTTACACAGAGACATTTATTTTGAGTGTGAGTCTTTTCTCAGTAATTTTATTTCAGAAGAAGCAAAGGAAGAAGACATCTGGTTTAGAAATGACTGGTTTAACCTATTTGAGTCTCCTTCAACTTATAATAGTGCTAGGGTTAAAAACAATTACTCTTTTGCCTCAAAAACTAGGACAAGAAGTACTCCTCACAAAGTCGATTCTAAGCCTTTGTTCAGCTAGGACAGGTGGAGACTATGAGGTATATTATTTGCATAGGTGTCAGCTTTAAAGTTGCATTTGCAAACATAGTTTGGCTATGAGAAAGATTTGTATTATGTTTCCGTTTGTTGCATACATTTTATAAATGGGCCCAAGAGATATTTGCAGAAACTATAGAGAAACAAACCTGCCTACAGTACATCCCACAGGTTTCTAGACCTTCCCAGTCAAATTAGATGTGGAGACAAGAAACAAGTACTTATTTTCAAAGAACTCAGAAAGAGTTAAATTTTAAATTAAGCAACAGTTGTGCAATCCATAGAGACGGGTTTGATATGCATTGGCTCAGAGGAGTTTACAAACTTCCTGTAGAGTAAGCATATTTTATGGGAGAAGACACGCTTCTTTTTATCCTTGTAAGTTATTTTTGAAGTATTTTGCATTGTGTTTTATTAGGAAAAAGGAAACTAGTAAACAGGGCTCTTAGAAACTAATAAGGTTGTTTGCATACAACTAATTCGATCTGTGTTTCTAACCCATTATTATCTTTTCTAGTGCTGCTGCTTAGAAAGCAAAACCATAAAACAATCATTTACATATTTAAACTGTTCCAGGAATGAAAAAGAGGAAGATAATTATTTGTGACTCCTTTTCCTTTGTATGCCTTTCCTTTCCCCTAATTCTTCTCCTCTGCTTGCATGTTGGTCTAATGTTTTTCATTATCCTCAATTTTTCCTTTTGTTGCCTTTCCTTTTGATCATGGACCCTCTAACAAATCTTGTTAACAACGCAGACTCCTCCCTTGAGTAATACGCACATGGATTTCCAACTCACGCACATTGAGAAATATCTTACGGAAGTTCACAAATCCCCAAAGGCAGTTTATGCCAATTGATGGAATTTTATTAGAACACTGGAGTTTCCTTACACCAGGAGATGATGAGCAAACCATCGAACTTAGAAGACATAGGAAGTGCCTCATGGTATTTCTCTGCCAATGTTTTGGAACTCCAGGTAACTTGGTACAGTGGAAACCAACTTGCCTCAAAACCAATTGGCCTAGGTCCTATTCTCAACACTCACAATAACAGCCATCGAAGGCTAGTGGCTTTGCTGTGCCCTTGCTTTTTTCTGTAACATCTGATTTTTCAAAATGACTTGAATGCAGGAAGTGAAATATGATAATAAGAATAAATTGCAAGTTTCTCATTGGATTGTGGGATATTTTCATTTTCTACTTCTATTTCAAAAGGCCGTAATGATTGCTTCCTTATATCATTATTTATTACAAAGACAAATTATGCTCACTGCTCAAATTTTGTGAAATATAAAAAAGCACCAAGAGCACAACAGAAAAATTCCCTATAACCTTCACGAAGCAACTATTTTTGAAATGTAATTCATTCATTGGTTCAATCAAGGATTTGTTTTAAAATGGTACTAGGGATTGAAGCCAAGGCCTATGCGTTGAGTTACATCTCCAAACCCATCTTTATTTTGGACAGGATCTGGCTCAGTCAGTAAGCTGCCCTGATTGGATACCAGTTCGCAATCTTCCTGCCCTGGCCTGACTACTGAGATTATAGACAGGTACCAGGTCCACCTTTAATCAAAGAAGATTTATTGAGTAGTGAGTACACATCAGGACAGAGACAGGGAAGGGATTCTTGTATTGACATGTGTTCGGCCAACTCTTCTTCATTTTCTACCCCTTAACTGTTAGGACAATGAACAGCTGGATTGATTCTGAAATTCTTTCCAGAGAGGACAATAAATACAGCAGATATTGTTCTGATCTTTTAATATGGTCATCTACCTAAGGAAAAATATATATATACACTACTCTTACTACTCCTGTTATGTGAGTCTGTCTGTTACTTTTTTTCTATAACCATCTAATATTCTTTAAAAAGACAGTTTTATGCTCCCCTTACACAGTACACAATGATATAAGTACACAATGTAAGCAGTTAACTTCTTCCCATGAGCAATTCTGTAAAGATGCATTACCAGTTTAATTACTGATGTAATGACTTCATACAACTCTGTAGACACTCTGCAAACACTTAAAGAGAAATCCTCATCAAAGTTTAGCCACCTGTGGGTCATGGGTGTTCAGCTCCTTCCCTACTTCGCAGCACTTGTGGCTGACAAGCAGTTTTTCTCTTTCCCTTAGTCTTCCACCTAATTTTCCTAACTCATGGATGTGCAGGGAAATTTAAGTGTTGCAAGTAAAACTAGGTTTTGAGGTATAAAAAGAAATGTCAAGAATTTGTGCCATTTCAGTTTTCTTCTCCAGTATAGAAAGATCAGAGTTCACAAGATGCAACTTATACTTGCTCACTTTTTCATTTTGTTAGTATTTAGAGTATGAGCTATTTTTGGATTATCTAGTTAGGAAAAATATTAGAAAGCTGATAATATCTTCCACTTCTATTACTTTATGATTTACAAAACGGCTGCTTCAGGACTTTATCAGTACTCACACCAGCCACACACACTAGCAGGACAAGCACTACTCACATTTTATGGATGTGAAAGACAGTAAACTTTTAAACTTTTTTTGGTCCAGAATTCTACATCTTGCTATGAATTATTTAATTCATGAGCTTCTTCTTGTTCGGGTTAAGGAAAAATTATAAAGGAAAATGCAGAAAGTACACTCTCCCAATGCACATTTCCATAATAACCCAATCGTTCTGCCTTTATGACTTGGTTACTGATTGACATAGTAGAGGAAGTTACACACACACTTGAGAATGACTGAGGACCTCATGTGTGATTTGGAAATGTTTTCTGGAACTATACAGTATTTTATATAGGCCTATACGGTCTAAAGAAAATAAAAAGTAATGGTATTTTGTCAACTATATAAAATAGACACATTAAGGAATGATTTTACAAGCCATGTAGGAGTATTAATTTTACCAAAGATTTTACTTCCAAGATAATACTAGAAAATTTTCTTCAAATCTACTTTTAAGTATCACCTACAGAATCAATAGCTCTTTCGGTCTCTTATTCCTGGCAGTTTACATCAAAGTGGTTACTCGGATCTGGATTTATCATTTTTAGAAAAAACCCAGAAACACTATTGTTTATTTTTCTAACCAAAGAAGTAGCTTGTGGTAAAGCACTGGTTCCTTCTCAGGGGTAAAAATCAACTTCAGTCATAAACTGGGCTCATACCCATATGCACAACTTGATAAGAAATGCTATGTAGTCGCTCAGGTTTGACTGCTACATGTGCTTTGTCCCTAGAAACATTAGATCCCCCCAAACTGTTTCTGAATTTTAATGTGTAAACGGGTACACTTCTCATTGGCTCCATATGTCTTTGTCCACAGCTCTGAAAAGCAAGCAAGTGCTGTAGACAGGCGGCAAACTGAGATGTCTCAGAGATTTTTTTTTAGTACTTAGAACAGACATTGTGTAAAGTAATTTAGTGTGAACTCTCCTTTTTTATATAAGAATTTTATCTCCTGGCCAAACATCACTGATCAATGGGCTGTGTTCATTTATTTTTTCTGGGATTCAGTAAGTTTTAATGAATGCTGACAATGTGAAAGGCACTCTATGGCACAGACCTACTTGTATGGATGAAGCCCACGAAATTCATTCCCCCTTGGAGACCAAAAGATAAACAATGGGAATGGGCTATGGGCTTCCACAAGACGGAATAACATGGGGCCGAGAGATAAAATTTCAGCGTTGAGATTGGGGTTGAGCAGTCAGTTCTGTGAGGGGTGAATGGAGCGAGGACGGCGGGGTTCAGGAGTGGCGGGGTGGGCAGCAGTCCACAAACAAGCAACCGAGAAATTAGCTGGGAAAGTGGGGATTAAAATGGCGTCGTGAGAACACAAGCTGGGAAAGAAGTCCTGAAAAAAACAGAGAGGTAAAAATGTGGTTAGAGAAGTGAGCACGGGGTTTGAAAAGCACTCTGATGATTCAGGAAAGAAAGCTGTGGCTGCCAGAATGAAGAAGAGAGAGATTTTTCACCCGGAAAGCCCTGAGTGGGCCCGGTGTGTCCCAGAGGAGGAAGAACCATCTCTTTGTGACCGACAGAAGGAGAACCCAAGTGTACAAGTACAGTAGTTTGAAGATTTGCTGATATAGGAAGCGCGGAAGCTTCTCTCTGATACTGTTTTCTCCTAGTGAGAAAAGATGAGGTCACAGGCTCAGAACAGGCGTGGGCCAGGGTGAGAGCCTTGAGGGGGCGAAGGGAAGAAAGTCTATTCCAGACTGGGAACCAAGCTCGCTGGAGAAACTTCGGGAGCTGCCTGTTCACGCACAGAGCCTCTTTGGACATGGAGAACGTGAACCTAAACGAAAACCAGTCGGCCAGGTTCCATGTTTTCTCTCGCTGTGTTTTAATTCTAGGTGCAAAAAAGCTGGAAAGTTTAGTTCTTGTTTTTGTAGGAGTTTTTTCTTTTCAGAAAACCTGCTGCAAAGCCTTAAAACGAACTAGGCCACTGAGCAAACCCTAAACTGAAACCAAATGAATAAACAAGGAACACCTCAAACCCAAGAGATAGCAATCCATGAGCTCGCAGACTACAGCTCCCTTGAAGGCAGTTGACCTGGGGGGGGGGGGTGCGGAGGGAGGCGCCGTTTGCCGCCCTTTGCGGCTCCAGTGGGCAGGAATTCAGCATTTGTTCCATTTCAGACTTGTTGGATTCATTACCTTGCCGGTTGCTCGGTCTGCTCTCCACATCAGCGGATCTAAATGGCTTTACCAGTTCTGTAAGAAGCCATTCCCATTTTGGAACTGTTTTTGTTAACTCCTCACCTGGAGAATGGTTGCCATTGTCCTTCAGAGTTTTGAACACTTCATAGCGGGCCTCCCCTACCTTTACTGGATCTCTTGCTTGCGTCTGGCCTGTGAGCCTCTTCTGAGGCTTTTGTCTGTTTTCCCACATTCCTGAGGGCACATAAGTGCTCCCTCAAGATAAGACTTGCTTACCTATTTATTTTTATATTCATATTTATAGTCGGGGAGGGGTTGCCACATAGTTCAGGTTAGCTTTGAACTTGCTATAGAGTCCAGGCTACCCTTGAACTTGGCATTCTCCTGTCTCAGCCTTTTGAGGGCTAGGAGCATGCTACTATGTCCACTAAGAAAAAGTTTTAGAGGATTTAAACCATTATAATGCTGTGATATAAGGGTGAGACTGGAGCTGGGTGTCAGAGCCCTTGCCTGGCACACACGAGGCCTGGGTTCCATCTCTGGCATGGCCAAACAAGTAAAACAAACACATAAAAGAACCCGATAAAGTAAAGACGTCTAAAATAATTAGTATTAACAGTGAGCATTAAAGCGAGGCTCTTCATACAACCCAGCTATCAGGGTGTTCTTTCTTCAGCCTTACATCAAGCCTTCAAGTACTTCTTTCTTTTTTGGCCATTAACGTTTTACAGGGCAGATGGTTAGCATAATCAATGTGGTATCTTTCTAAGGACTAAAATAATATCATTGAAATATTGGTGGTCGTCTTCCATCAAAGCTCCAAAGTCCTTTGTTTCTCTTAAACCCATGATCAGTTCTCCTAACTCCCTTGAGATGAAAGTGCTTTTTTCTGCACTAACAGATGTGGTCGGGCTCCTCCCCAGCAGGGAGCAGTGGGTGTGTGCTGATGAATGGGGACCCCTCCAGGTCCAGCTCGGTGTTGGCTCTGGCTCTGCCCTGTACAGTTCACTGCTGAGGGCTCACGAGCTGCTCTTTTCTTGCTTTGCCTCCTACTTCGTGAGACGCGTCACGGAGTGAAGAGTCATCGTGTGCTTCGTGCCCAGTTCTGATCGTGTGTGTGAGGCAGCAGTTTGGCTGCATTATCTAACTTCCCCCTGTCTAACTCCCCATCTGCAGAACGGCAGAATGCAGCATTGTCTTGGCAAGTTTTTTTCTTTTCAGAAAAAATTAATTGTAACTCATCAGTAGAAATTTCAACTTCAAGTCCAACTTCTTGGAGATATTATTAATGTCCTTGGCACAGTTTTCTAGCTCACTGACCAAGGTAAAGAAAATATTAATTTTATATTTTAGAGCAATTGACAATACTTCTAGTTTACTTTGGTTTACTTTTACTTTTACACAGTATCTAAATTCACTATGATGCTTGGAGGCAGGTAACACAGAGAGAACTACTTTTCTCTCATTTCACCTTTAGGGTACTCTCAGTTACTCTCGCCTCAAAAATTTTATATCAGACTCTGGATGGGGGAGGAGGTGAGGGGGAGGGGCAGGGAGAGGGGGAGAGGGAGGAAAAGTAAAAGAACTGAGATGTGTTATTACACATGCCAGTTCCCCATGGTGAATCTAATCATTATATACCATATACTTGTACCAATAAAAATAAATATTTAAATTTTTAAAAGATTACAGCTGCAGTAGTGTTGATCCCTGCAGCTTTCCACAGGAGTCAGAGATGGTGCTCAAGTGTAGTTTTTCTTTTTTTTAAAATGTAGTTTGTATGCTAGCAGCTAACCCAAGATGATAGTACTGCACTAAAATTTGAGATGCTGAGCTGTGAATTTAGCTCAGTGATTCCAGTGCCTGCTTTTCAAGTGCAAGGACCTGGGTTAGATCCCTGGTAACCACATACAACAATGCCGGGCATGGACACTCACACCTATCAGCAATCAGAACCACATATCACAGCACCGGGTGAGGTGGCTCACGCCTGTAATCCCAGCACTTGGGAGGCAGAGGCATGATTTTTCTCAAAATCGATGAATTCTAAGGAACAATGCAGGTTAGAAGTAGGAAATATTTGTTGAGGAGGATAGCTTCTGAGAGGCAGGAGGGATCTGAGTGGGTTATCACAGACTCACTTTACAGAGGAAGTTTTCTAGAGCAAAATCATGAGATGGGTACAAAATAACAAGATGCATTCCTTGTGGGACAAAACTGTGGTCAGCCAATAAGATTACAAGTATAGCCGCTTAGCTGATATTGATCCAATGGGAAAGCAAGTCACATAGCAAATGTACATGGCAAGAACAAGGAACTTTTTTGGAAGAAATGAATCAGGAAGTTCTGGTCATCTATTTGGATGACTGATGTCTATCAGTCATCAGGTGTTGGATCAGGTGTTGCCAATTATAATATATTCCTTAACCTGTGGGGAAGTGTGGAGGCCTGGCTATTCCATCTTTATCTTGAGGCTTGGTCTCCAACAAATGTGCCTCCAACCACAACTGTAATGTGTCCTCACCCTTTACACTGAGTGCCCCGAGGGCCAGGGCCTGTCTGTCTGCCTACAGTACTTCTTCCTAACTAAGCTTTCTCTAGCAATAGGACCTTACCTCTAGGCTGTGAAAAAATGTGGAACAAAAGAAAATGAAGAACCCCCAAAGACACTGCAATCAAACGCATATTTTTTAATATACAGAGTTCACTTTTTTTGAGACAGAGTTTCGCTTTTGTAGTTCAGGCTGGCCCTGAGTTCAGCCTTGAACTCACAGAAACCCTCCTGCCTCTCCCTCCTGAGTGCTGGTATTATAGGTGTAAGCCACCACGCCTGGCACTGAGGAATATGGTGCTGATTGCTGGTGGGCATGAGTCTCCACACCCAGCACTGTTGTACGTGGTTACTGGGGTTCAAACCCAGGCCCTTGTACTTACAAGGCAGGAGCCAGAACCACTCATCTAAGTCCAATATACGAAGTTCTCAATCCTATGAATCATTGAGTTTATTGTTCATTTAAAAGCGAATTGCCATTCACAGTATATAGAAGCACATTTCTAAAGTTTGGAAAAGAATGATGAACCTGTATTTCTCCTTCCTGGACCTGTAGGGTGCTGTCACAATGGTGCCTAATAACAGTGGTTCTACAGCTCTCGCACCTTCCACAACTCCTGCTGCACTGTTCTATCAATTCATCCCCCTCCAAGGTCACAGTCAATCCACATTTCTTTTTTATGAGATGGTTTCACTTTGTAGTTCAGGCTGGCCCTGAACCGACTATGTAGCCCAAGCTGGCCTCGAACTCACAATAATCTTCCCGAGTGCTGGGATTACAGGCGTGAGCCAGCACACCTAGCCAACACGCATATTTCTGAACTACAGGAGAAACCTCATCGATTGTCTGAACTAGTCAGTGTGCTGGTTGAGAAACAAAGTCATTCCAGAATGCTGATAATTACATCCAGAAGTAACACAGAGACCACAGAAAGCATTTAAGCCAGTAAGATGATTTTGCTGGAAGTTTTCCCTGCATTATTTTCCCTAGAAAAAGGATAGGGCTTTCCCTGCTGTGGCAATTTTGTCAGTCACAGAAAGCCGCAGTTACAAAGGGAGCAGAGCCCTGAACAAAACAAAGTGCTCCCTAGGGGAGCATTTTTGCAAAAATTTCAGACTGGAGAAAAGTTGTAAAATTGAAGCATTTCTCAAAGCACATTTTGTTTTCTTAGCATTTTGTATGGCATTCTTTCCAAAATATTGTTTTTTGAAATGAACTTTGTTTTGAAGGTACATCCATTTGAATAGAATTTTTAAAAAACTAACTTTGTTAGTTTCTTGCAAGTAGCAAGCAGAAAATCATTATTTGACATTTCTTGAAAATGAACTTAATAAATTTGACACTGTAAACATGACTTTATTCCGTCATCGTCTCTGTGGGAAAAGGAATTAGAGAAAGAAATCTGATATTTGTAACTGAAAAACTTGTGAGTGTGGTTCACACCTAGAAAAGTATAAAGGATGAAAGTAACTCTTTTTAAGCTATCTTTCACCCAAAATATGGATAAATTCAGTTTTTCATTTCTCTCAAATTCATCTGTGGAACCTCTTCTACACCATCAAACAGTAGCTTGGTAATGTAAAGTTATGGCTAGGCTAAATTGTGTGCATGTCCTGATTTATTGTGACTGTTCCCTTTTTGTCGTGTGTGTGTGTGTGTGTGTGTGTGTGTATGTGTGTGTGTGGAGTACAAGGAAAAAGGACATGCTTGGAAGTAAAAGGTGTGTTCAGTTGTTTCCTTGATGGAGTTCACTTGGTTTACTTTACTTAAACTTCATGCACAGCTGAAAACTTTGCATAGTAAGTATTTTCTAGTTGATGATAATGACTGTTTCCTCCCACTTCAACATTTTACAGTCGTAAAATACAGCCAGAATGGTCACTGCTTTTTGGCCATCATGAAATGAGACAATGGAAAATAACAGCAAAACACAATGATCCTGGGAAGAAACCTCACAAAGGGCCAAGGATTTAGCTCAGTGGTTCTGGCACCTGTCTTGCAAGCTCAAGGGCCTGGGTTCGATCCCCGGTAACCACACACAGTACTGGGTATGGAGACTCACGCCCAGCAGCAACCAGTACCACATACCACAGTGCCAGGCCTGGTGGCTCACGCCTGTAATCCCAGCACTCGGGAGGCAGAGGCAGGAGGATTGCTGTGATGTGAGTTGGAGGCTGAGCTCAGGGCCAGCCTGAACTAGCAAGCGAGCACCTGTCTCAAAAAAACTAAAAAAAAAAAAAAAGAAGAAATCTCATAAAGTGGCCTGAGAATGAGACAGTCTTGGTCCATTTGTAAGTGGTTGATAGAATGGGGCTGCCAAGAAATCTGACTAAAATGAACAGGTTCCCCCAGAGGAGGAGATCTCAGTTGTGAAGTGGTGCAGGAAGCTGCCTCCTGCGCCACGTTTCACTGGTGTGGTATGTTTGGGTGTGTGAGCATTTACTGTAATCAGATGGGGAAGGCTGCTGGTTTAAAGGGAGCTGTGCTGTCTCTAATCACAGTCACAATCCTGGCATAGATGGAGACCGGATCACATCTCTGGCTGGTTGTGACTTCTTTTCCCTCCTCAAGCAACATCTCTTTCCGTGCACAACTGTGTGCGTCTGTTCCACTGCTGTGTCTCTGCTACTGAATGGATAATGGACAGAGCTATGTCCTTCCTAAGTTAACACATGCAAGGTCTAATCCTCAAAACATGACTGTGTCTGCGGATAAGGCCTGTAAGGAGGTGATTAATTTAAATAGAGGGTAGTAGGGCGAGTCTTAATTTAATTAGGCTGGTTTCTTTTAAGAGAAGGAGATTTGAATGTACAGAGCCACTGTGTGAGGGAGGTGGCTGGTGAGGACACAGTGAGAAAGAAGGCCGTGGAGGGAGGGTTCCAAAGGGCCCCAACCTGTGGCATTTTGATTTTTACATCCCATCTATAGGACAGTGACAGAATGAACTTCTATTGTCCAAGCGTTCAGCCTGTGGTGTTTTCTTACAGTAGAGAACGGCATTTCCCTCTTGCCAGCTCCTGGCTGAGGCTTTCTCATAACATTAAGGCTTACTTTATAGATTTTTCAGCTCTCTGCCTGCCTTTCCAGGTCTTTTGTGGAGCAGCATAATGGGGATGAAAGAATCAACTCGTCCCATATCATACACTGATACAAATACTTAATCCTGAAAGTGACTATGATGTGTATATATAGTGTACTAATAAAGATTTGAACTAAAAAAAGAATGACTTTGGGCTGGGGAGTTAGCTCAGTGGTTCTGGCGCCTGTCTTGCAAGCGTAAGGTCCAGGGTTCGATTCCCCAGTAACCACATACAATACTGGGTGTGGAGACTCACCCCAGCAGCAACCAGTACCAGATACCACAGTGCCGGCATGGTGGCTCATGCCTGTAATCCCAGCACTCGGGAGGCAGAGGCAGGAGGATTGCTGTGATGTGAGTTGGAGGCTGAGCTCGGGGCCAGCCTGAACTACAAAGTGAGACCCTGTCTCAAAAAACCTAAAAAAAAAGAATAACTTTAAGGCAGAGAGACGGTCAAGGCACACAGGGCATGGGCGTGAAGGTCTGCGTTAGTTTGAGCTCTTGACTATACCATTCACTTTGCCTTTGTGGATCCGACTTGCGTTAATCTCAGTCATGGAAATGATAATTTTCATTTAGTTATAAACATAAGTGAGATGGTATATGTATAAGCCACTTACTAAAATATCTATTAGATGAGAAATGTTCTAAAAATTTCTAAGGTATTCAATTTAGCAGAAGTTTATGAATAGACTCTACTTTCTGTTGATTACTTCTTTGCACACAATTTCATTGATTATCTGGCTGGGTTTCCCCAGTACACCATGCAACTTCCCAAATATGTTTATTCCTCCTTCTGTCAGTGGTAGTTGAGCAAACTCTGGGCCCAGCAGGAGTACAGAGAGGAGGAGACAAGCTCCTTCAAGTTGCTCGTAGTTAGTGGAGAATCACATTGTGTAGAAGAGTGCTACAGGATACAACACTATGCTAGGAGCATAGGGTGCTGACTGAGTAGATGGAGATAGTTATCTTGGAGCAAATTTCAGCAGAACTCTGAACAGAAGGTTAACGTTCTCTGGCAGGGGTAGCAAAAGGGGCAGCAAAAGCAAATGCCTGAGAAGAAAAGGCGCGTATCCAGAATGCAGAAACTCTTTCTGCAGCAAATGCTTCTACTTCTTCATTTTGTACCTCCATGTTTTTTCAGCTCAGTTATCATTTCTACAAAGTTTTTCTGTTTTAAACCTTTGGAATCTGTCTCATCTCCAGTAGTATTTCACATATACTTTTCCATTTAATTGATGGTCTTTCAATAATAACAAATTTGAGAAATCGAGAAGTAATATCAGAGACCTAAGCACATACCTGGAAAGAGAAAAAACGTCAGTCCAGGAGCAATGCTATGGAAGCAGCCCCAGTGCTGCAGGCAACTCCCTGAGGATGGGGAGGAGGTTGTATTCATTTTGGTTCCTGGCTTGAGAAACATACCTGCATATTTGACCTAGGCTTTTACATTTTCTTGGGAGCAAAGGAGTTCTGCTTGAATTTTCTGTACTAAACTGAGCTATGACTTGAAAATCACTTGTAAGACACAGCTGCTCACTTATAATCTTAATTCTTACTTGTTCTCATTTCTCTGAACTGCTGGTTCTAACAGATTCAGCTTAGCAGAGGCTGTGAAGGATCAGCAAAGCCATCTCTTCTTTTTTCAAGCATCTTTCTGTGCTACGTGTCAGGGAAAAAGGTTTGAATTTGGCAGCAGGGAGGTGAATGGGCCACTGTTACTGATTTTAAAAGTTTTAGTGTGTAGGAACAGCAATGTTGTAAAGTTTCCATAAAAAACTCAAAAAGTTCATGGTGTTTATAAAAAGTGGTCAACACATTTTCTTAACTGAAAAATCTCCATGGAGCAAAAACTAGTCTCACAAATGCCGGGCGTGGTGGCTCACGCCTGTAATCCCAGCACTCCGGAGGCAGAGGCAGGAGGATTGCTGTGATGTGAGTTGGAGGCTGAGCTTAGGGCCAGTCTGAACCACAAAGCGAGACCCTGTCTCAAAAAACAAAAAACAAAAAACAAAAAATAGTCTCGCAAAGTTGAGGCAGTTGGGAGAAAAACAGCAGTGTCATAAACAGCAACAATAGTGGTGAATGATCATTTTATTTATTTTTGATTGCCTAACTGCTGTGGTTACAATCTATCCCCTTCTCCTCATCTCATCTCCTGATGCCTATGTGAGGTGCAGGGGCCATGCTTCCATTTCATAGACAAGGCCTCTGAGCAGACAGAGAAAGGAGAACTGAACCGAAGCTGGGCTCCACTTGAGAAGGTGGCACCACTTCTGTGTACAGCTTCTCATAGGCTCTTCCACTTTACACACAGACAGAGAAAAGGACCTTTTCTATTTCTTCCCTTCTCCCCTCCGGAAGCTCTGATACTAGTCATAGCCCCTTCTTTTGCCTTGTCATGTCACCCAGTGAAGAGAGGGGTGACAAACACTCAGGTCTGGATTTTGGGCTCTTATTCACTTTTTCTGAGAAGTCCATCTTGCTCGGACAGCATGACTAAGAAGGTAGCGATCAGACCACACTGTGTGGAGACTCACTGAGAGCCAGCGTTGTACTGCGGGGGGTAAGTGTGAGCTGGAAATTCTCATTTCTTTAGTGGTCAGGAAGTTTCTAATGACTCTGCATGTGCACAAGATACACATGAACTTCACCTCTCTTACCCCAGACTTGAAAGACTATGTGTGCTCATCAAGACGGTAGCTATTTAGCTTAGTCATAAGAAGCAGACAAGCAAACAGAGAAAGAGAAAAGCCCGGTGTTTCCCCACTATTCGTTATAGGGGTTATGAAACCTACTTGCAATAAAGTTTCTAGGACTGAACTAATTGGGGGATAAAAAAGTTTCCTAGTGTTTAATGTGGATTCTTGGACAGAAGTAGTTTAATTCTACAGAAATCTAACATATTTGCTCCTGCTCTTGCATTGTAAGAAGGAGAAAAAGGGTGAGTGAATGTCTTTTCTAACTGGAATTGAAACTATAGTCACTGTCTGACGTTCATAACCAGTAATTTTGCTCTGAAAAAAAGTGACCATATGCCAGTAATTTCCCCCTAGGACTGCTTTGTTATTGCTTTTGAACATAAGTTGGGAAGGAAACAATGCATGTAAGTAAGATTTATTCACGTGTACTGGATTTTTGAAAATAAAATTTAAAAATTTTGAGTAATTTAAAAATTGCAAAAATATTATAGAATTTGCATACAACTTTTACTTAGTTTTCTCTAATATAGAATCTAACATAACCAGAGTGTGTGATTAAAACCAGGAAAATGTTATTGCTACAATGTTCCTAACTAAACAACAGATCTTATATGAATTTTGCCAGTGCTTTGTATGTATGTATAAAATTTTATTGTTTACTAACTATTCAGATTTGATTTACTCTTTAATTAATTCAAATTTAATACTATTAGAGATATGATTGAGTTCCATGATTCCACTGTGCTTTCAGTTGGCTAGCTAGATGACATTTCATTTCATTTTTATAGGTTTATTTTTATTCTTCTACTTGTATGAAGTATTTTCTGATGATCCATTTTAATTCCTTTGTTGATATTCAGTTATATATTTTGAATGTATTTTTAGAAGTTGTTCTGGAAACTATGTACCTTATTTTCTTACAATCTGCTTCCTATAACTTAATAACCATAAAAGACAGAAATTTTGCATGTGCTACAATCCTTTCCCACAAATCCCTGTGACTGTTGTCACATACATTGTGTCTGTTAGCTTATCAACTAAATAACACAGTGTTGGAATCAATTACTTTATAAGTTCTATGTCTTTTAAAGAAGTTTAGAGATGAAGAGGATATTATATTTGTAGAATATTTTAGTCTATAAATAAGCTTTATTCATCACATTTATTGCTTCTGGGACTTTTTTTTTCTTCCTGTAGATTCAGTGAGCCTCTTGGGCTTTCACTCACTCCACTGCAGCATCTCTCTGTCCTCTCTGTGCTCTGATTTGCATGTATATACATGTGATATTTACATATCTGAATATATCTGCATATGTAAATATTTATGTAAATATATGCATATATACATACATCCGTGTATATATCTATATATAACACATAGAACATGTGCATACACGTGCATCAATATTTATATGTACATGCAATCATTTAAAATTATCTGTGTTCTCAACTTCATTGATGAACCCTGTTTCTTTTGGGGGATTTTATTTAGTCTCTTCTGTATTTACTTTTCTTTTCCTTGTGCTGGGGCTCAAAGCAGGGCCTGTATGTGCCAAGCAAGTGCTCTATCACCTGTCCTTTGCTGATTTCAGGATTGTTTGTCTTCTAGCAATGAATCCTTAGTCTTTATTGATATGATATTACCTTTATTTCTCCTTCATAAATGAATGTATAACTTCATAGACTTCAGGCCTCTGAGCAGAAATCACTTGTTAATCTTATTTTGATTATCTTGTGTGTGAGGAGCTATTTTTTTTCAATTTTTTTTCAATTTTTTGATGCCAGATTTCCTTTTTAATTCTATAAACTGATTGGCTGTCACCTGTGTGGGTGTAAATCTTTTTGCACTTACTCCACTCAGAAAAATTGAGGCTTTAAAATTTATTTGAGTCATTGTTTGCAGGTTTTCCCCCCTGTTTTCTTTCTCTATAATTTTCTTATGTATGCTTCACATTGTTATATTTATTTATTTATTTATTTTGGCGGTAGTGGGAACTGAACTCAAGACCTTGTGCTTGCCAGGCAGGTGCTGTGCTGCTGGCCTGAATCTTTGGCCTTATTATTTGTTGTTTTTCTTTGAAAACTGAAATTTTTATTTATTTGGTGAGATACTAAGGATTGAATCCAACCATATACTTTTTCTTTTGAGACAGAGTCTTGATAATTGTGAAGTTGCCCAGGTGGGAATTGAACTTGTAATCCATCGGCCTCGGCCTCCCAGAGTCCTGGGATTACACACGTGCTCCACTGTATCTAACTGAGAAGTTAGAATTTTACATTATATGTTACACTATAGCTTATGTAGTGTCATGCACTTGGTTTCTACTCTTTCCTCTGGGGAAGTTACTATTGCTGTTTGTTGTGTTGACTTTCCTTAACTTGTTGTCAGGACTCCTCTATTAGTGTTCAGTTTCTGATGTGTCCTCTTCTGGATTTTGTTTTCTCATTTTTATTTTTATTTTTAGGCTTGCTTTTTTAGGGTTACACATGGGTCTGCATGGGTGAACTGTCAGCTGCAGATGGACCAAAGTCTTTCCAAATCGTGTTAAGTGAACCTCTCTCATATTCTGCCCCTGGGTCTGTGTGTTGCTTGAGGATTATTTCCAAAGTCCAGGGAGTTTACAAGTTCTCCATGGCTTTTCTCTTCTGTTTTCCTGAGGCTTCATATTCAGTAGTTGCATTACATCCACAGCCTTACACATCACCAGGAATAAGTTGGGCTTTAGCAACGCTGTCTTGTTTCTTTCCTTAGATTTCCTATTTCAGTTCTGGCTTATCTGCTCTTGTGGTGCTTGCTTCAACCCGTGTGATACAGTCTGGATTCCATGATAGCATTAAGCTTCCCCTATTGGTTTACCAATCCATCTCTGATGTCTTTGGGAGTAGAACTTTTCATGTTGTGTTCTGATACACTTCTATCCAATCCTAACCAGTGAGGAAGGAGAACAATAGTTTCCCATTGTTCTCCTACTTTTCCACTTAGAACTTAATGATATGGAGCTGGGGGTGGGGGTAGGAGCAGCATTTCTTTAAAATATCGTAGATTTCCATTATCCTTGAGATTTACAATATGGAAAAAAATGGGTTTAATTTGTTGCTTCCAGAGATGATAAGTGGTTTCTTGTGATAACAGTATGTAATTTTGCCTGTACTTTTGTGAAAGGTTTCCATAGTTTGTACTTGGTGGTGCGGTGGTTGGTCCATCCATGCATTCAACTTTAAAGCAGAAGCTTTGAGGAGGACCTTATGACATAAGACTTACGAAACAGAACACTAGATGGATTGTGAAATTGCATACTCATTGTGTTTGGCAAAGGATAAACAAAACATTGTATACATCTAAAACTTTACATCACAGACATTCGAAAACTAAAACAGGAAAGATGTGGGAGTACTTTGGGAGAGTTTTTCTGTTGCTGTTTAATTGCTTATATGTTTTGGTGAGTGTTGCTGTGAGAGTATTTCTTCTCCCTTGGGAGGTAAATGGGAAATAAAATACTTCTTAGCCTTCAACCAAGAGAGGGACCTTTAAAGAAATGATTCAGAGGGTGTATGAAGGGGTTGGATATGTGTTGACTGTAGTGGCTGGTATCTAATTGTGTCAGCTAACTTTTAATTGCTGTCACATATACCCGAGAAGAACAGTTTAAAGGAGGAAAGATTTATTTGGCTCATAATTTTAGAGTTTTCAGCCCAGGACCAGCTAGCTCAATTCCTTACAGAAACATCATGGCAGAAGGGCACAAGCAATGAAAGCTGGCCACTTCACAGCAACCAAGAAGCAGAAAAGTGAGTGATTCAGAGACAGACAAAATATTCCCTTCAAAACCCTACTCTCAGGGGCATGCTTTGTTCAGTGTGTCCTATTTCCTAACAAATACACTGAGTTATCAACTCATCCATGGACTAACCCACTGCTGATGTTAAAGCTATCCCGAGTCAATCACTTATCAAGCCCATTAGATGCAACCGAACCTTCAATGCAATGAGCTTAGGAGAAGGATTTTAGATTCCAGTGAAAGAAACATAAAGGGACAGTGGCAACACCTTGAAAGGTACCAGTTTGGAAGTAATTGTACTTTCAGAGTTCTGTTGAAAGAAAGGAAACACTTATCATTGTTCTCTGTGGACTAAAGAGAACCCTGAGAAGACGCATTAGAAGAGTCATTTACCTACCAGAGTGAAAGAACCTCAGAGAAAGCAAAGTGGATGTGGACCATAGGACGCAGTGCGGCTGTTGAAGGAAACACAAGCTTCTAACTGGAACAGGGATGCATTTACACAAGTCAGATGTGAGGGATATTCTTCATCACTATAGTCCTGGGAAGAATCCACCCAAAAAAGCAACAATGAAAAAAGAAACAGTTTTAACCCATACCGACATCACAGAATCATTTTACAGCAGAATCAGTGAAGAAATGACTTTCTGGTTCCTGTTATCGCCTCTTCTGCATTTTTCTCTAACCACAAAGGGCTAAAAGCTAGCATATTTGAGTTTGGAAGTTAGACCCGAAGCAGGGGAGGGAAGTCAATAATCGCATCTTTCCTTTTCTTTATACTTTGGCTTCTGCCCTAAATGGGCCTGGCATTTCTGTTTGTGAGCTCGGTTTTTGTTTATATCGAAAAGTTAACAGAAAAACTCTTCAAAACAGGAGAAGGTTTAACCCTGGACAGAATTTTAAAAAACCCAAGAGCATTACTGTAAGACTAAAGTATTATATTCTCAGAATCATGCTTATTAAGATCTTGTTATTTATAATTCCTAATCTGGTAGTTTTGGGGAGAGACAGAGTGAAATCCCATATTAAAATAATTCAACCTGGACAGTTAGCTACCTTCAATGTATTTCTTGACTTGGGTTTTAATATCAAGCAATTCTCTGTCCAGGTCTGGCTGCAGGATAGAGCTCTGGTTAATAGGTGCTAAACAGGGTGAGTAGGAATTACATGAATGGAAGTAAAAAGAGGGAAGAAAGTTGCTGATGTAGACTTCGTGCCTCAGCAACAGATTTCCTTTAAGTATTTTGAGCATCGATCTCACCCATTTTGGAACTTGACTTGTTCTGCTTTTTATTTTTAATCTTTTGAGCTAAGCTTGATATTTACTAGCTTTTGGTGTTAATGACATTTAGGAATGAACAAGAGAAACACAAAAGGAGACTGTCAGAACTATACTGCAAATTTCTTTCACGCATATGCCTGGGATTACTTTGAGCCACGTCATTCCTCATCTATCTGTCCACATAACAAATCCATGTGTTTTATTTTAAGCACTGTCCAGGCACTAAGGACAGCTCTGGGGATGGAGAAGACATAGTCACCGACTTTATGCTTCTTATTCTCTGCGCAACGGCGGCAAACTGTGTAAGTGGAAGGCAAATGTTGAGGTCCACAATACAAATGACACTGATATGTGGTAAACTAAACATATTTCAAGGGCACAAAAGTTCCCCTGCCAAAGTGACCTTGAAGCAAAGTCAGACTAGGTCACATTCATCAAGGTGAAAAGAGGTTGTCTACAGGGCCTTGTACGTTCACCCCGCCTTTATCTCTAACCTCACCATCAGCCACTTTGCCTTTGGTGACCAGTTCGTCACCCATTTCCTCCACCTCCACCCTGGGGCATTATGTTCTAAACCTATTCCTCCTTTTCTCTCTATGGCTGCTCTTTCTAGAGCCGAACCTCAGGGCACTCTTTGTGTTTGCTTTTTGCTTGTTCCTATCTTTCTATAAGCATCTGTTCCATTTATTTGGTAGGGAATCTTGAAATCAATTCAGTGGATTGCTACCAGAATTTAAATGAATGATCTAAAATACAAAGCAGGGGACACTGTTTTTAGTAAAGACTTGTGTTAACCTTGCTTCCATATTTAATTTATGCACATATATGTGTTTGTATATTGTGGTAGAGAAAGATTTATCTGCTTTGGTTGGCAGTAAACAGGTATGAAATCCACGTGCCAGACCATTATTTTCTGTTACAGGGTCAGGAACTCACAGAATATGTTTTCACAGTGTTAAAAGATTTCCTTCTCACCAAAGATATTAATTATAGAAAGTGTTATTGCTTTTAACAACACATGAAAATTAAGTATGAAGCAAGGCTGAATATATTACCATCACTAGATCATGCATTATGTTTCTGTTTTCTTTTATGGGATTAAACACAGGGCCCTCACACTGAGTTACATCCCCAGCTTTTTTTAATTTAATTTAATTTTTTTATTATTATTATTATTATTTTTTTTTTTTTTGAGATAACTTGCACTTATCCTGCCTCAGCCTCATGAGCTGCTGGGATTATAGACATGCACCATTGTCCCTGGCAACTCATTAAGCTTCTGGAATGTACGGATCTTCCTATCCCTGCCTCCCAGTGCCTGGCACAGAATAGATAGTTAGCAAAGATATATTTGTTGAATGAATGAAAGATCATTTATGTAAAGCTTTTGTTCATTAAAATGAACATTGAACTTAGCAGATGCTCTTTGCTATGCCACTATGCTTTTATGCATTTATTTACTTGTATGTTTATTTTTTTAATAATGCTCAGGATTGAACCAGGGCACACATAATAGGCAAGTGCTTTATTTCTCACCAACACATCCAGTTTACAACATGAAAAACAGTGGTGAAAATAGTCACTACAGTTCTGTTTACTTTGTGCTGTTCAACTCTGGGTGTTGTCAAGTATAACATATACAAGGCAAAAAAGTTCAGATCCATACCTTTCCTTCCTATGGGCCTTGTATTGTGTGAGGTATTAGTTTGTTTGATGATAAATCTATTAAAATTTTTCTATTACCTACAGTCACAATAATAATTCAAAAAATGAGAATCAAGGTATATCACATATAGGTGCAAATTCTTAACATCGAATGTTATCATGATATGTATCAAAAATGTACCAATAAACTCAGTAAGGGAAAAAATAATAATAACAAGATGGTACAACTTTCAAGTAATTATATGATGTTTATGATTGATGTCTGTCATGTTTATCTGAAAATAAAAACATACACACTTTGCCTGTGAAGTGTTAGTTTCACCATAATTAGCCCAATTAATCCTTACTACAGTATTTAAGGTTAGTGCAGTTCATCTTTATGAGAGTCACCTGTGTCTTAGCCTATGAATCTACAGATTGATTTAAGGCTGTTCTGTTCCCTTAGTCAATGGTGTTTCCACAAACTATGTTGCTTCACTAAATGACATAATGTGACTTCCCTTCAGACATTGAATCCTTGATAGTGTTGCCTGCAACTACATGGATGTTTCAAGTCTGGAAAGGGAAGAAATACCTCTTTGGAATTAGTACTACAGCAATTTTAAGGGCTCATGCTCCTGGATACATATCTAAAAGAAGGATTCATATTTTAAAACTGACTTCACTTTTGAAGGGAAATAATATAAAGGATGTATGGGCAGTTAGGATGAGAATGAGGCAGGTGATTGTTATACTGTGTCATGCATGATAATGTCCCTGTAGCTTCTCCAGAGTACTGATTGTGTTCTGATTTGGGACTGATGTAGGCATAACTTGAAATAGTCAGCATAGACTTATCACCTGTTAACAATAAGTCAGGGCTTCCCTGACCATTATAAGTGAGATAGAACACCATTTTGATAATAGGAAGGACTTTATAGAATAATTTCACTTGATATATATTATATATGTGTATTCAAGTTATTTATTAGTAAATATTAGTAGTACATAACATATTCATTCTTCATTCACAATCTTCTTTCTTTCTTCTTCCCTCTCTCCCTTTCTTGGTCTTTTTTCTTTTTGTGGAAGATCTATCTCCCTATTTCCTTTACTTATCTTTCATTTTGCTCTTTTTTTCTCAAATAAGAGAAGCAGTGTGATATTTAATCTTCTGTTACAAAGTCAAGCACAAAAACTACAGTCCCCAACCTGGCCTCATATATTTGATTCTCTTTCCTCAGCCTCTCAGCATGCTGGGATTACAGGATGGCTGGCTCCTGGTGTTTTGGAAAGAGGGTTAGAGAGACACAAGGACACATGCACACACACGTGCACATACACACAGCACACACACATACATACTCCATGTCTTCTGTCATGGAATGACCTGTATTGCCTCAGAACTCTGACAGAAAGAAGGACATCAACAGGTGTGGGTCTCGGACTTTGGACCAGAGTTATGAACCAAAATAAATCTTTTCTTTATAAGTTACCTAGCCTCAAGTATTTCATTACAATAATGAAATAGACTAATACAGATGATGTACAGGAGATTTCTGGAGTTGAGGATGGTATAATTTATGAAGGAACAGAAAATAACTTTCTTAGGCTTGTTTGAAATGTTTTAGTGTGGGAGAGAGAATAGCAAGACAAGATATTAGGGAAGGTAGATATGAGCAAAACCCAACATATCCAGATAAGGAAATGGTACAGGGATATCCAATAATTTGTCTGATTAACAATGGTTAATAATTATAGTTAAAATAAAATAGAAACTATTTTAGTGTAACAAGCCTTAAAATTGTTCTTCTTATGTAAATATATTCTCCCATTCATTCATTCACCCTTTTATTCATGTAACAAATATGCATGTGTTAAGGATCCTTTTGTACCTACACAGAAGTTAGGAATTTCATAATGAATAATACAAAAAAAATCTTCATGATATTTATATTCTAATGAAGTTGACAGGAAAGCAGAGGAAAAAATGTCACAAAAATACATAGTAGATAGTAGGTAGTGATAAAACAAGAAGAGCAAAGTTCTTACCACATGAAAGTACAAATTGATTTAATGCCCTTCCTATCACATATTTACTGGCATTTTCAAGAAATTATGCTGCCTCAATAAATGTGAAAAGAAAGCTCAGAGTTAATGACAGTCATGGCCAAATGGAACAGAAGAATAGAAATCTGGTCACTGAGTAACTGAGTTAGGTGCTATG